>JAVDBV010079926.1:0-10984 GCA_032619315.1 Piper longum | reverse complement strand
ATATATATATATATATATGTTGGTACGTATATTATGTTGACAGAGTAGCCCCTAATTGCATTTTTAGGGGAGACTCCGTCCGTTTTAAATTTGAATTTTTATTCATTTTATCAAAATTGTTGCTTTCGTATGAATTGTTTGCTAAGCAACCCATGTAGTATCCTGCTAGGGTTTTATGTATTTATGCATGCATGACAAATCGTATCTTCATCTTAAGACGCCGAGATTGGATCCGCACGTGTTGGGTTCGGGTTAGCCGACCTAACCGGGGCCTGTAACATGCCGGTTTGGTTCACGACGGTGAACCGGATTTGGGGTGTTACAGAAATGGTATCAGAGCCACTCTCGGCCGATTAAGATGAAAGATACTATTTTAGGTGATGTGTGTGCAAAGACTGCTCCGAGTCAAGCTGGCAGGTATGTTTTTATTCTTTTCTTTACTTACAGTTTTTTTATAATATGCTAGACGCATAACAATGTGGTCAGTGTGGATCGGAAATAAGTGGAATCAGCCTTAGTCGAGGTAGCAGATTACTTCATGGATTTCCATCAGGTGATGAGATTGTTGGGCAACTAGGTGTGAGCAGGGTACGTTGTAGTGTTAGCAGAGGTAGATTAGGTATAAGATTTTATCTTATACCAGGTTCGGATGTCAGTAGATGTAAGTAGGAATTTGACAGGAATGTCGTGATGGGCTTCGAGACCCACCAGTCTTGCCCATCACATGGGAGATTTAGATTAGTCGTGACATCTACATGTTCAGTCGGCTGAGACTGAATTGGAAGATGATCAGGTGTCCGATTTTACATGTCACCACATTAGTCCTACTTCTATGGGACGTGGTGTACATTGAGGGTAGGAGTTTGAAGTATAGAACTTGAGGGAAGGGTGCAATAGTAAAGAGCCTAAAGTACGGAGATATGGGCTAGTTAGTGGCATATGGCAGGGACCACCAACTCCCTTAAACAGTCCTTAGGGATTTGTGCCAACCGAATCATGGAAGCGTGGAGGAGCAGCCACTCTAGATTTTAGGAGACTAGTGTGGGTCCAGCATAGGTCACTATGGTACGTGTGAGCACCATGATCCAAACCCTCCGGATCAGACACACATGATTGGACAACATGAGCGTAGAGGTTAGCAGCCACCTCTAAGGAAAAATACATAGAAGATGACATGTCAGAGAGAGAGTAGTGGATTACGATGTATATGATTAGGATTAGATTCTTAGCATTTAGATATCAGCGTTTCAAATAGAATGCACAACCGCCGACCGAGATGTACAACTACCAACCGAGTGCACAACCACCGACCAAATTGCACGACCACCGACCGAGTGCGCAACCACCGTTCGAGTTGCAAATATGGACAGCGGCCGCCATGATTAGCCCAGTGAAACCCCGCCGGAGCACGCAAACCGCTCCGCCGGCGCAACGCTCACCGGGAAATCTCTTCCTCCTCTTATTGTCGAAGGCATGGGGGAGGAGCAACAGGCAACCCTTGACCAGGTGGCGTGTTCGGTTTCCCTCTCCTTCTTTATTGCATTTTCTTTTATGCCTCCTCGTCGTGTGTAAAGATGTGCATGTACTACATCTGGCTTGTCGTTTTGTAGTGGGGGCAGGTACGCAGCATGCTCCAAGCAGTGCAATAGAAAGGACCACTTCATGTTCGAGTTTCTAGGCATTCAGTTCATGACCCCAAATGTGGTGTCTGTGGGAAGCACTGCAAATCTTTTAAATCTCTCAGGGAGCATCTCACTGGTAAAACCATTTTGCTTTGTATGTAATGTAAGCTGGAGAGTGGCCTGTTTCCTTGATGAATGTGTAGGTCATATGTAGCTCTGTAATCAGCAATTGCAAGTATGATACAATATATAAGTATACTGCATGATGGAAAAGATTATTATTTTCTTATATTTGTGTTATCACATGTTACATTGTGTTAGTACTCAGTGGGCATTTGTTCTACTTTGTGTTTTGTAACTTGGTCTGATGTACAATGTTTGTTGTTTTGATTTTTGTCATGAAGGTCCTCTATCCAAAGCTAGTTGCTCCAAAATATTCGATGACCGAGGCTGTACACTGTGCATGAATTTGTTTGATAGCTCGGCTGCTATGACTGTGCATGAAGATTCTTGCCGCATGTCTCCTGCTACTTCTGTATGTTTCTTGTTCCTTTGAGCTTTATAATTTAAATAAACCGTGTGTTTTTGTTCCATTAGCATTTTTTCTGCTTTTGGGCGCTATTGTTTTGGATTCTTGCATTTATGAAAGGAAACGAATCAAATTATTGTGTTTGTGAGGCTTCCCGGAGTCTTATTTTCAATACTTTCAGATGTACAACAAAGTTCCTTCTCTTGGTTGTGGAGGTGAATTAGGTCTAGTAGACGAATGTCGTGGCGATGAAAGTGGCGGAGTTGTAGCTCTTGACTGTGAAATGGTGGGAGGTGGAAGTGATGGGAATCTTGATCTTTGTGCCCGGGTGTGCTTGGTTGATTAAGATGAAATTTTGGTTTTTCACTCATGTCAAGACTGAAATTCCTGTCACAGATTTCAGGTACTTGAAGGCTTATTTATTTTTATAACGTGTATATATATGTTGTTATGCTTCTTTTAGGCATTTGCCTTTGGCGTTTCTATTTTTATTTACTGCACTTTCTGCTATCAACCTCAGGAATATTCATGCATACTGCTACAATTGTAAATTTAAATACATATTCTTGATCTCTTATACTTACTGTAGTGTTGTTCTTGTATGAGACACATCCTATAGTTTGTCGACATCTCTCTATGTTCTGAATTGCATAATTCAGGTATGATGTAACTGGCATAAGGGAGGATCATCTGAAGAATGCCTTGTCACTCAAGGAAGTGCGAGAAAGAATTGAGGAGATATTGCTAAATGGAGAGGCGTTATAGAAAGTGCGCTTAAAAGGTGGAAAGTCTATGATTCCTGTGGGCCATAATATTAAATGTGATCTTGAATGTCTGCAATTGTATTATCCCAAGCACTTGCAGAGGTAGTACTTGAACTTCATTACAACATTTGGTAAATTTTTTGTGGTTTTGTTCTAAAAAATGAATTCCATTTGCAAAATTATTCAGGGAATTTGCTGAACTCCCTCTTTCACTAATGATGAATTTTTTAATGGTGTGTACGGATACCGCTAATTATCGGCCACAGACAAAGACAAATTTTTCTAGTCATTTACTCAAGTACCTGACAAAGACCTATTTGGAGTAAAAGCCCATTTTATAGTTTTCACTAATTTCCTTTTACATTTCCAAAAATAATTTTAAGAACACATTAGGGGAGTCGTGGGTTGTTTTTTCTTCGATGGATGGTGATGATTCATTCATCCTCAATTATATGGCACATTAATCCTTGAATTAACACATTTCCATATCCTGGTGAGATATACCTTTTTTTTGTGCTTGTACTATTGTGATGATGCACGTGATTTTAAAAAGTAGATGCTTATTTAAGAATTACTAATTGTTGCATTTCTGCATGTTCTTGTTTTTGCATGCATTGCCGTAGATAGATCAATCACCACCAATATTGACAGCATCATTGGATGTAGTTACATAATTACTCACCTGTTATGGTTTTCAATGCCCTTGATGCTTTTGACTGGTTGTTTGGTGTTCCCTACCAAGATGGCTGATATGAATCCACGCTGGAATTTTGAATAATAGAATATTGTAAAGGAAAATCAGACCTCAAATCTTATTCTGATAAGGATGGCAACCTTGCTTTATCGTCACACCAATGATCAATTGCAAACAGCAAGGACTGGCCAAACAAAGATTGCTACAAGCCTACAGCTCTACATGACCATGCAATTCTAACCAAATCTGCTAACTAGATAAACTAGGAGATGCTTGAGTTAGGGGTGGTAAAGGTAAACGGTGAGCGGTGGAATTGCATGAATATATGGAGCTGTAGCAACTTGTGTGACCTGTCCTCAGCCGTTTGCAATGGTCTTTGGTGTGATAAGATAATGCAAGGTTGCCATCCTTACCAGCATAAGATTTGAAATCTGATTTTTCCTTAACAAATATGACTTATATTCCTTTATATGGCCTAAATTTATGAGGATGCAACTTATTATCGGCAGATATGAGATTCAGCCTGATGTACATGATCCTTATGAGGACCGTGTTGCTGCAATGAGATTATACAGAAGGTTGCGTGATCAAGCTCAAACAAGCAGAGGTAGTGATACCGGGAATTATGACAGATGGAAACAAATATGATCCTGTGTGTGGTTCAAATGTGGTGGTTTTGACTGTGGATGCCCTCTTTATGATTTCACACCCGAGCTATAAATGTTGGTGCTTGGATTTAGAGAGGGATTCGGATTTTCGACATCTTTTGGGTATAAATTTGAGGAATCTTTCTCGCACTTTATACTGCCTATGCTTGCATGAAGAAGGGAATTTTAGTAGAAACTTCTGTTTTTATTTTCATACAGATCTAGTCATTTTTTAAGGTGAGAGCAATCAAACTTAGGTCTTTTAGGAGGTGGATATAATGATAATGATGCTATTTGAAAGGTGTAAATACAATCAGTCTAAGCTTCCCTTGTTTGTCATTCTTGGAAGGTCTTCGGAACTGGTAGTTACTAACTATTCCCAAGTACTTGTGAAGGACTCTGTAAAAAGCTTGGAACTTGTTTATTTTTTAACATAGTTTCAGTGGTTAAACTATTTACGCTCTGTATACATATTTTTGCATTGGTGTCTTATTTCCTTTGCGTCACCAGCCATGGACCATTTTGGTATGATATGCTAAAGTCTAAATTTTTGCGTCTCGTGTTCATAGTTACAAAAATCCGAATCGAAATTGAAATTTGCTTTCGAAAGAGTCAGTGAATCAGATCGAATCGGTTTAAATTGGTCAAAAATTGGTTCAATTGAATCGGCCCAAATCGGTTTAATCAGTTATATATAATAATTTAACAACTCATAATATAAATATATAAAATTAGGTATTGATGTCAATTTGATATTATGTATTATATTTTATAATTTTTTATATTTTTTTAATTTTTAGAAAATTATTTTAAATTAATTTGAATTTTTAGCTCGAGTGAGAGTTGAGTCAATTTTTAATTACGAAAATGCCACTCCCTCAGCCCCGCCGCCGCCCTGTTATACTTCCCTCCACCAGCTCCATCCCGCCCTGCCCCACCCCCCGGCCCAGCTTCGCCCCGGCCTCCCCCATGCTAAGCCCCGCCCCGACTCCACCCGGCTGCCCCGCCTCCTCCCGTCCTAGCCTACCTCCCCTGGCAGTGGAGGGAGGGCAAGTAGAGGTGGCCGGCGACTGACAGGCGGCGGCGAAGGGGATCGGCGAACGGCAAAAGGTAAGTTTTTATTTTTAATTTTGAAATTCCACCTTTGCCCCTGAGTATATTTTTTTTATTAAAATATTAAAGATATTTTAGTAATTTAGTCCTATCAATCGATTTACCGCGATTTTTACCGATTCGAAAATCGGTCAATTTATAGACCCATTTTTTCTTATTTTTTTGATCGGATTTGTTCGGATTCTATTGGATTCGGCCGATTTCACTCAAAATTGACTGATTTTTATAACTATGCTTGTATTATGTTTTTGTTGGCATCTTTTGATATGTGAGAAAAAGGGATCATCAATAATTTATTTACAAAATATAGGGTGGAAAAAAATATTTATGAGAAAATGAGATTTATTATAAAATGACAAAATCACATCACGACGTTTTTTCATGAAAAGCTCTCCCCGTGATCGACACCTGAGCGTCACCCCGTTCATGCCCATTCATGGCCCCTTCCTCCCTTCCTCCTACTGCCTGCCCAACTCCTTCAAGCTCAAATGCATGGCCCATGCAAGGTCCCTGCTGAGCCAAACACCTTCCACTGTGGATTCCTATCAATGGCCTCATCTGCTTAGGACACTTTCTCAAAGTGGCAGCTACCAAGATTGCATTTTTTTCATTTGTTAGAATGCTTCACTGCAGGGTGGTGCTAACTAAGTACGTCTACCCACTGCTTGTCCATTCCTGTTCTGGAATGTTTGCTCTTGATGTTGGTGAGCAAGTTCACAGTCATGTATTGAAACTTGGGTTTGGATCAGATGTTATGTTATGGCAAGTGCTCTAGAGCCGACGCCGAAAGGTGGGTTTTTGATGATATGCGTGAGAAGGATGATGTGTCTTGGAATTCTATGAAATCGGCGTATGTGTTTTGTGGCCAGGTTGGAGCTGCACACCAGGTGCTCGACAGAATGCCCATGAGAAGGAATGTAGTTTGTTGGACGTCGTTGATTAATGGGTAGGGAAAGCAAGGCGGGGTTTGTGAAATGGTGCGGTTGTTCTTGCGGATGCTTTTGTCGGATGACTATGTTGCGCCTAATGCAACTACTATGGTTTGCCTACCGTCGGCTTGTTCAAGGCTCTCTCGTTTTGAGGCAGGGGGATGGATTCTAGTTTTCATGGCGCTTAGCCGTATCCCTTCCAATGTGTTTTTGGTTACTGCTGTAATGGACATGTATACGAGAATTGGCAATGTGGTCAAGGCGAGAAGGCTCTTCGATGAGCTTTCGAACAAAACATTAGTGTCTTGGAATGCCATGATTACTGGATATGTTCACTGTGGATTTCCTGAAGAACGATTAAACTATTTAACCACATGAAGGCCAACCAAGTAGAACCCAATGAGATCACCATGGTGAATTTGTTGTCCTGATGTGCGCTGGAGCTTGGGGAAGAGCTCCATTGCTATATAAGCAGGAGTAGATTAGAGCTTAATGTGATCATTGCTGCTGCTCTTGTTGATATGTATTCCAAATGTGGCAGCATTGACAATGCCTCTCTTGTTTTTGTCAAACAGAAGAGGAGGGATACAGTTATATGGAATGCCATGGTCACGGGTCTAACTATTCATGACCGTGGAGGTGAAGCTCTGTCCATTTTTCCAGAGATGGAAAGGGATGGAGTAAGACCTAATGAATCAACATTTGTTGGAGTTATATCTGCTTGTATGCACTCGGGATTAATTGACAAGGGACGAGAGTAATTTGAAACCATGCAGAATAGATTTGGTTTGATCCCTGAGCTTGAACATTATGTTTGTGTGGTTGAAATGGTTCGGACCATGCCAATGGAGCCTGATATTATTATTTGGGGAGCTCTACTCGGTGCTTGCCGGATTCATAAAAACGTTGAATTGGCACAGGAAGTGGGAAATATTATACTCTTCTCCGAGGTTCCAAATTTGGGTTTTTGTGTGTTGTCAAATATTTATGCTGCAGCTAATAAATGGGCAGAAGTTGCAAAGGTAAGAAGTGTCATGAAACAGACCAAGATAAAGAAACCATCAGGTTTTAGTTGGATTGAGGTAAATGGCGTTCATAAATTTACTGTAGAGGATACGTTGCACCAGCAGTTGCAGGAGATACATATGATCCAGGGATTGCTAAATTATGAATTAGGACATACAAGTTCATGAAGCAAATGATCAAATAAAATTGTCGTTGACTTGCATCATCAACTTCTATGTGGATGGTGCAAAATTTTCTTCACGGTGGTTAGGAGGGCTCCCCCGAAGGCGTTGACATAAAGAGTTTGGCAGGTCGAAGACGCGTAAATATTCATGTTTATTTGAAGTCCTCAACTCTCCAGCTAATGGCTTTCAACGGTAGTGATTATTTATGCATTTGCCCTCCAGTTTTCGGCATTCTTTGAGTCATTACAATTTGGAAGTCTATGCTATACGGCGTTATAGACTACTGACTTGTCTTTTCTCATCTTAGCCAAGTCAACTTTGCTTTTTTATCGACTACTACGATAGGATAAAGTTGGAAGACTAACATGGAACCATCATCACCGAGCTTGTAATACCAAAACATCTATTGATAACAGATAAGGGGTGAATATTTAAGTCATATTATTTGTCTTATCTCTATTGGACCCCTTTATTGGCTGCTGCTTCTCCTGTGGATTTATTCCATTACATGTTATTATCTTTCATGCAGCACAAGTCTAAGAATGGCTGGTAAAAAATATTCATATATCAATCATGTAATAAAAAATCGCATGGGTGCTTATCAAATGCTTGTCTTAATTCTCTTGCAACTATTATACTTGCTTTCTTCCATTAAATTTCATCTATTAATTATCTTCGATGTAACAGAAATCTCAGTGTTAGAAGCTGTGATAACGAAAGGGCTGTTGCTGATATTTATTCGTTAAACAAATTGAAGGGTCGATGAACTCTGGTAAAGCTTTTCAGTTTCACCTACACTCCGAACTCGGTTAAACGATGGGTAAGGGCCCTTTCACCGTGCTTCTTCGACCATACTCATTCGAGTTCGTATTGGTTTTTTTTCTTATCGCCTTACATCATTCTAAAATTATATTGTCAAAATCATTCTAAATGTATATGCTGTTGCAAATAAAAAAAAAAGAGAGAGAGCAACAAACCGCTGAATACAGTAGTTGACGAAGGATATGGAAAAAACAAGAGTAAAACAGAACATATACAAATAAATGAGGTTAAAATCTAATCCTTGCAGACCCGATCAAAGATTCACTATAATCAAAAGATTATAATAGTCTAATTGCAATAACAATATATAAGAGTTGCATAATAATATTGGAGTACACTTTTAAGTCGTTCTTCGCCCTTATAAGAATAAATATAATCTGTTGAACTTTTAATTAACACTGCCATATGAGAAAAAGAAAGATATTCCCCTCTTTATTGTCTCTCAAATGAGTTATCAAAGGGTTGTCTCGAAGGAAAATTCAGGCAACTTATATACAAGCTGTGATTGTTAAACTTCTATTCACACCCCTTTAGGATTTATATATAATATGTTATATGAAACATACCTTATTATTTTCTACACACGCCTCCAAGACAATTCCCCTTCCGAGACACTCCGTTTGTTCACACTGCTTCGGGTTCTACAATCCTAACATATATGCATGTTAATTCTCCCTGAAAGGTATAAATTACTGTTTTTTTTTAATATGCGTGGGCTCAAAATTAATATTTTTTAGTTTTCTTTACGGTGATCTTCAATTTGTGACATTTTTGTCGAGTTGGATGAGACCTTCCAATCATGGGCATTTTTTTAAACCTTATCCTAGTAAGAGAAAAGTTGATTTACTTGCGTTTTTGTAGTATCCCTTTAAAAATTTATGTTAATCTTATATCCAACGGGGTATGATATAATATATCCGATGATCGAGCAAAATTTTTTATCATAACTTTAATATATTTTTTAGGACGAAAACTTTCAAGTTGAGAATATTATAAAACCTTGAAAATAAGTAAGTTATTTAAAAAATAAGTAAGTTATTTAATCTTTAAATGAATCTTAAATATTATTAATTTAATTTAATTTAATAATATTTATGAATTATTTTAAATAAACTTTATTTATTATTACAAGTGGGTAGGTTGCAACTATGGATACGGCAAGGAAGCTAGCTCGGGCTATGGTTTCTCAGCAGAGGTTTTAATGCTTCATAGCTCGAAACTAAGTTTTAGGAAGCTACCCAACCGTATATGTAAGGTGCAACAGAGATGGGGAGAAGTGCCCGGGGAAGGAGGTAAACCGAGTGGGAGTAGCCAACCACTTTGCGAAACCATATGCCCGCCTACCCACTCTCGAATCGATGGGGGAATTGTCGCTAAACACCTTCCAGAGATTTCACTAGATATGGTGTCGACTAGATTCTTATACATATATATGATTATATATGATATAGCATGTTATTGTCGATTAAATTTCGATACATGTATATATTTATGATATATATGCTCCGTTGAGTGGTTCCAACCTATGTTTTTAAAATTTGCTTTCGTAAAATTTGTATGATATTAATTAAATTATTAACTTTATGAAATTTTAACATTTCACTTCAATCTACCACTAGACCGAAAAAAATTGAGATGTTATTATTAGTATCTGAGCTTATATAAACATAATTTAGAATCTTATAACGAAAAATATAAGAAATTAAAGGTCATAATAAGTTAATCATAAATATATACACATTTTATAATAATAAAATACAAAAAGATAAATATAAGTTTACACATTTTATAATAGCAAAATACGAAAAAATAATAAATAAAATTTATTAGAAACTATCTATAAATATTATTAAATTTAATTATCTTAATAATATTTATGATTTATTTCGAGTTAAAATAACCTAATTATTTTAAAAATTTTATAATATCCTCAACTTTGAGAATTTTTTGGGTGCCCAAAGTGTGGGGTCCACCCTCACCAAAAGCATCCCCCCACCAAGTAATGATAAAAAATAAATAAAACCCTTCCAAATCTTAAAAAAAAACCATATTAGATCATATTGACTAATATAATATAAATAATATAAATTTTAATATAAAATACGGGAAAAATAATTAAAAAATTTATTCAATTTTAAAAAAATATAATTGAATAAAATATTATGTATTCTGTTTGAATACGGATAAGATCACCTTAAATTTATATCAAGTTTAAATATTTACTGATATATTTTATATCTAAAAAAGTCGAGACCCGAATTCTACCAGATTGCGTATGAGATGTAGACTTGTAGACTACTCGGATTTGGATAGGATCAAGGGATTCCCACGGGCGTGGGGGTTGTTTGCCCACACCCTCTTTCCACCTAACCCCGAAAGTGAAAGCCGACCGTATCCCCCACTTTTTCGGGCACACTGGAGTGTGGGGTCCACCCATAACAAAAGCACCCCCCACCGAAAAACAAATAAATAAAACCCTGACACATTTGTCAACTAGACCAATCATATTCTTTTGAGAAGTTTTCAATTAGAGAAAGTCAATGCCACTTCTCCCCCATTTGTCTCCCCCCCCCCCCACCCCTCCCCACAAAGTTGTTATCTCGATCGGTTGTTGAGCTTCTGCGTTGCTACTCGCAGACAAAGCTTCAATCTTTGCATGCGCTTGATCGGTCGA
>JAVDBV010079923.1:0-11746 GCA_032619315.1 Piper longum | reverse complement strand
GATTATGTTTATGAGCCGTGCATGCGAGCCGGCATTTGTTTAAGTATGTTTGCTTACTGCCCTCTGTGAGGCATTCTTGAAGTTTCATATGTTTTCGTGGGTAATAGAATACCCATTTGCCAGATTGTATTAGTTATTTTTCGGACCAGTAACATTCGTTACTGACGGTTTTCTTATAATATATGTAGGTCTCGCAAATCCTGTATTGACTTCGGCGGAAGGACAGATAAATCCTACACACACTTGAGCTCAACATATGATTTTCTTTCTTGCATTTATTTATATTTGATGTATTTTGTTATTTATTTAACAATGTCTTCCATTCTCATGGCACCAAGAGGGTTATTTCGATCTATTTTATGGATCGAGTCTCACTGACTAATAATATTAAACATGTCTCGACTCGATCGTAATATTTCTGATTCGGTTCTTAAGTGAACCGAAATCGGGGTGTTACAAGACATAAGAAACATGATATTTAAAACCATAATATAGATTATTAATTGACTTGAATACTTTAAGTTATCAACATTATCTAATTTAATCAAAGACAATTGCTTATAAAATATTAATCCTCGGTAGTACTCATTAAGAACTCTAGAAACTATTAATTAATTTTAATTCTTATTAATTAATATATTCTTTATATAAATAAATGTAGTCTATGTCTATACAGTTTCATGTTAGCCATTGAGACTCCTAGGTGGGTAAAATGACATTGTCGATAATATCTAATATTAATATTGATAGTGAAATATGTGTTGTCAATGTAAAACCAAATATATTATATAGGGGATTAGGCAAAACTATTAAGGTTACTTGGCTTATAAAAAATAGGGCTAGGGATTTGTTGTAGCAAGTGCTATACCAAAGTGGCTATAACACTTGCATGATTGTTTTAAATTTTCTCAATTGAAAGACATTAATTTCATTATTACAATTAAAATTTTAGATACCTTCAATTAAAATTTTTAAATTAATCATGCAAATGTTACAGCGAGTTTGTTCTAGTATTTGCTATAGCAAATCTCTATCCAAAAATTAGATGCCACCAAGATAGCTCATGTTTTATCCAGAAATTCTTTGTAAGGGAATTTTATTCTAAAAATTAGTTCAACCACCCCCTACCTTTTCATTTGATTTATAGAATGAACTTGATTCCAAGCTTAGGTTATATTTTATTTTATTTGGTTACATGCCTTATAATTAGGTCCTAACGCTATTAAGTGGTGCATGGGATTAGTGTATTTTCTTAAATTTTATGTTATGAACTTATTTATGTTGTTGTTAAATTAATAAAAAATTAATTTATAATCATATAACCACTTAGTAAGGTAGTACCAAGTGGTTTGGGTTACTTCTTTTTTTTAGAAACACTGATGCTCGTGGCTCAGACCGCACCGGTATAAAATTAGAGATCATACATTTTAGTGAAAAATATTGTACATATATATATATATATATATATATATATATTCGCATGATAAGCTGATCAACACGAGCTTTATACGTTTCATTAACATTTAAAAAAAAAAGAATATTCAAACAAATAAATTGTACATAGAAATTTTATACATAACTCAAGATATTATAGCTTTTCATACTTTACTCTGGAATTATTTGAGACATAAATTATTCCTCAATGAATTATATTATAATTATTGAGTATGTTGTTTCTAACCATTTCCATGAATTAATTCAATCCACTTATGAATCTACAACCATTTTTTCATGGTGACTATTGTATTGAATTAGAAAAAAAAAATCTTATTTATTAACCCTAATACTTGTAAACAAATAAAAAAATCTTCAAAAACTATAAAACTTATACACTTCCGTGATTGGAAATGATATTTATTAAATGTTTTTTTTATTAAATGCTACAATAACATGAGTCAAAATAAGATATTTTCTTACAAATTGAACAAATCATACAATAAAAAAATAATACGAAATTATACGTTATAAAAGACTCTATCAAAAGATACTAATCGTGCAAATTTTCATGCGTTTTAGGATTTATCGAATGTAAAGGATTGCAAAATAGTTCAAATGGGGGGCGTATTAAAAAGACTGAAGGTCCCTCAATGCACGATTATATAAAGACAATCAAGTAACTTTTGATGAAGCATTTGTGAGCAAAGTGGAGATGCCTTATTGTCTTGGAGATGGAGCAACAACCTAGGCCTTTATCAGGTTCAATCTGCCTCCTTCTATTTAATAAAATTTCTCCTATTTATAAACTATTACAAATAAGATGTGTAGAGATTTTTGCCCTTATTTTTCTTTCCCTAATATTTTTAATGAAAATCTCAACCATTTTATATTTGATAGAGAGGGCTAAAAAGGATTGGGGTTGGAGCTTTCACAGAGATGGGCCCAAAAATTAAAAAAGAAAATACTGAACGGGCTTGTTACGTTGAAGTATAATCAAGCATAGGATGGGCTTTATATAGGTCTCAACTTAATTAGCACGTAATTAAGTCCTAGTGGACAAATGGAGCTATTGAAATGCACAACTCAAGATTTATTTTTCTAAAAAATTCAGATATTTAATTCAGTGTTTTTACCATGCAATAACATATATACTTAATAAATTTCAAATGTAATTAATAACACATCCAAGTCTTGTTTATACCTAAAATATAAAATAAAATGATTTGAAATAGACTTGAAGAGGGTCGCGCGAACACGTACCCCCAAGGGTGCAATGGAGGAAGTTGCCCTAGGCCATCCACCTTACTGATCATGGATCATCCCCGCCCAGGTAAGCATGTTGCTAGACAAACAAAGCTATTCTTTTATAAACTATTCTCCCCACCTTCTCCTAGCTTTTTAATCGATATGGGTTTGGGACACGCATCATCTCCTTGCTCACGGTTGACAGACATACGAAGGGCGGATACATTTCTCAGATTGGACCCAAGTGTGAAACTCATCGGATTTTTGTAAATAATAGAGGCAAAAACCATATACTGTGCATATGAACTATGAAGAATTAATTATTAACTAACAGAGAAATATAAGGCACATGAAACATCCAAATGTTGATATTTTACTTAACGTTGGCTTTATATTGTGAATCGAGCAAAATACATTAGACATGAGAATGTGAAAAATAAGGTTAGTAGTGGTAAAAATTGGATCTCCCATTATACCATTTTTGTACATTTAATTTCTAAGAGTAAAGAGGGGTCATTGTTTGTGGTTGAGCAATGGTAAAGAAGTACTACTAATAAATATATTAGTCTAATATGCTATACACACTAATGTCATCAAATTTGGCCTTTTTTTGAAACGGCCCGGTTTAAAGTATAATGTAATAAATTTAAGTCATTTTTTTAAAAGTAGTTAACTAATTTAAAGATTTATAGTTTATTATCATCATAATTAATTCAAACTTATAAATATAATCTTATCCTATTATGTATTAAATTTGAGATTAAATTGAGAGATTTTACAATCTACCTACTCTAAAAATTTCGTCTCTAAAATTCCTATACTTCTCCAAGTTATGACTTTATTTGATCTGTAACCAACAACCTATAGACGATGATATATAGCTCGCAAGTGCCGAACAAAAATTCATTTATTTGTATCAACTTTTCGAGGGTCTCATTCAAGACTTACTCAAACTAATGACACTGCCGAAATGACAATATTTGTATAAAAGTATTTACAATAAATGCAATTAAATATTGCAAAGTCCCAATATTTATTATCGTTCAGAGTTAGACCATAAATGAATTTTTATCTATAATGGGACTATAATATCAGAATTAGAGATTGATAAAAAAGCAAGAATATGAGCTCGGTAGAGTCTATCAAGCAGGCTTGTTGAGTTTAATTGTTCCGAAGGTTTTGAACTAAAGCACTCTTACGTTCTTGAGTTCAGGAGTTCTTTCGTGATCGAGATAAGTAATTTTCGAGTTCTGGTTGGAGATAACTTTTGGGCATTTTAATTTTAAAGTTTTATGATAGATGATTTATGAAAATTCTTTTTTTCTCCACACAAACTAAACTATATGGTCTAAGAGAGAAGCCTTAAAAGAAAAAGGCATCACAAGGCCATCGCAATTTGTGATACCTTACAAAATTGGCAAACCCATGAGCCAAGCTATTCGTAGAGCAAGCACACCATACAACAAGTATATTATTTTAACTACAAACATTACGAACTGTATCAATGATCTCGGGCAATTGTAGCTTATGAACAAATGAAAAGGAATGAGTTGAGTGTGAGAAAATAAAAAGAGCTTTTCACAAAACAATAAAATAATAAAAAGGGAAGATGTTATTTAGTGTTACTATGTAGTTGAGGAATTAAACCTGATTACTGAAAGAAGGAATTTTTATTAGAATAACAAAACTATCGTTGAATTAATTTCATGATAAAATAAAAAAATAATTTTAACTCACGGGCAATCGGTCTCCCCTTTGGCCAGCCAGGCTAGATGCCCCTGGGCCAAGGACCATTGGATCCGATGGCCCTGGCCATAGGCGGCCAAATTTGGAGCCTAGGCATGACAGTGGAGTCAATTTATTGGATTTCTAGTCGCAACTTATCATTATTATTTTGAACATTATATATTTATGATTTGGATTATTTGCACCGTGGTGGGACTTTGTTTGATTCACATAATGACCTTGATTCCAAGCTTAGGTTATCTTTTATTTTATTTGGTTACATGCCTTATAATTAGGTCCTAACGCTATTAAGTGGTGCATGGGTTTGATTAGTATATTTTCTTGAATTTCATGTTATGAACTTATTAAATTAATAAAAAATTAATTTATAATCATATAACTACTTAGTAAGGTACATACCAAGTGGTTCGGGTTACCTTTTTTTTTTGGAAACACTTAGGCTCGTGGCTCAGGTTATCTTTTATTTTATTTGGTTACATGCCTTATAATTAGGTCCTAACGCTATTAAGTGGTGCATGGGTTTGATTAGTATATTTTCTTGAATTTCATGTTATGAACTTATTAAATTAATAAAAAATTAATTTATAATCATATAACTACTTAGTAAGGTACATACCAAGTGGTTCGGGTTACCTTTTTTTTTTGGAAACACTTAGGCTTGTGGCTCAGATCGCACAGGTATAAAATTAGAGATCATACGTTTTAGTCAAAAATATTATATATAGAGATGTTCACATGACAAACTAACCAATATGAGCTTTATGAGTTTCATTAACATTTTAAAAAAAAATATTCAAACAAATAAATTTTACATGGTACTTTTATACGTTACTCAAGATATTATTCCTTTTCATACTTTACTGCAGAATTATTTGAAACATATAAATTATTCCTCAATGAATTATATTATAATTATTGAGTATGTGGTTTCTAACCACTTCCATGAATTAATTCAATCCACCTATGAATCTACAACCATTTTTTCAAGGCGACTATTGTATTGAATTAGAAAAAAAAATCTTATTTATTAACCCGAATACTTGTAAAAAAATAAAAAAATCTTAAAAAACAATAAAACATATACACTTCTGTGGTTGGAAATGATATTTATTAAATGCTACAATAACATGAATCAAAATAAGATATTTACTTTAAAATGCAAGAAATCATACAACAAAAGAATAATACTAAATTATACGTTATAAAAGACACTATCAAAAGATACTAATCGTGCAAATTTTAATGCATTTTAGGATTTATCGAACGTGAAGGATTGCAAAATAGTCCAAATGGGGGGGGCATTAAAAAGACCGAAGGTCCATCTAGGCATGATTATAAAAAGACAATCAAATAAGTCAACAATAGAAAATCGCAAAGTAGCATACTAAAGTTTTATATAAATTCATGCTACACGTACATTTTCTACCCATATTCCCAACTACATTATAAAATAAGGGTGAGTGTTAGTTATGATTTAGGAAATATAACTTAGTCAGTTATATAAAGATGTAGGTGATGAATATGAAAATTGAATATACTTCAAATATTATTCTTGTATATAATACTTTGATAATCCAGAATTTAAGGAAGTTTTTACAAAATTTGGTCTATATCCTTGTTGTTGTTGTAAGAGGTACATTTTACAATAAAAATAACATCTTTAAGCATGTTGTAAGAAGCATAACTTTTGATGAAGCATTTGTGAGCAAAGTGGAGATGCCTTATTATCTTGGAGATGGAGCAACAACCTAGGCCTTCTTTATCAGTTTCAATCTCCTTCTATTTAATAATTTTTCTCCTATTTAAATACTATTCCAAATAAGATGTGTAGAGATTTTTGCCCTTATTTTTCTTTCCCTAATATTTTCCATGAAAATCTCAACCATTTTATATATGATAGAGAGGGCTAAAAAAGGAATGGGCTTGGAGCTTTCATAGAGATGGGCCCAAAAATTTTAAAAAAAATTACTGCACGGGCTTGTTACGTTGAAGTATAATTAAGCCTAAGATGGGCTTCATATAGGTCCCAACTTAATTAGCACATAATTAAGTCCTAGTGGACAATTGGAGCTATTGAAATACACAACTTAAGATTTTTTTTCTTAAAAATTCATATAATTAATTCAGTGTTTTCGACATGTAATCCATTTTAAAAAAATTAATGTATATATTATTAACATAAATACTAAATAAATTTTAAATATAATTAATCTAAAATATAAAATAAAATAATTCACACTATACTTGTAGGGGGCCGCGCGAACGCGTACCCCCACTACCACAAATTATGACGTCAACTCTCCTATTATGGGGAGATCGTAAAACAACTCTCCTCCGTAATGTGCAATGAAGGAAGTTGTCCTAGGCCATCTACCTTATTGATCATGGATTGACCCCGCCCAGGTAAGTATGCTGCTCTATTAACAAGGATATTCTTTTATGAGTTATTCTCATCACCTTCTCCTGGCTTTTTAATCGATATGGGTTTGGGGCACGCATCGTCTCCTTACCCAAAGTTGACAAACAAGGTATATAGGAAGGGCATTTATGTTTCTCGGATTGGACCCAAGTGAGAAACTCATCAGATCATTGCAAATAATGGAGGCAAAAATCATATACTGTGCATATGAACTATGAAGAATTAATTATTAACGAACAGAGAAATATAAGGCACTTGAAACATCCAAATGCTGGTATTTTACTTAACCCAAGCTTCATCTTGTGAATCGAGCAAAATACATTAGATATGAGAGTGTGAAAAATAAGATTATTAGTGGTAAAAATTGGACATCCCATTATACCATTTTTGTAAATTTAATTTCTAAGAGTAACTAGAGGTCACTACTTGGGGTTGAACAATGGTAAAGAAATACTACTACTAAAAAATATGCTTGTCCAATATGCTATACCTGGTAACGCCATCAAATTTGATCTCGTTCGAACCATAATACTATTTTACATTCATACCCAATTCTCTAATCTGATTTTTTTCCCAAAACCTAATTTACTAAAACTATGCATTTTAGTCATTTCTTAATTAAATAGTGATTGTAGAAGATGATTTTGATTCAGGAAAGTTTTTTTAGTTATGTTTAAAAACCTAATGCAGTTATAAGATCCTACAATCAACATTGTCTGTAAGACACCCAGGGAGTAACAAAATATACATAGTTAATAACATTCATTTATTAATGAAATTTTAAAATTGTTACTTATACAATATTTGATAGAAGATGATTTACTTGTACCGAATTGTTTCTTACAACCATATTGACTCTCTTCCAAAATAGCTAAAAAAATTGTTGTGGTTAATCTCAAAAAACCAATGAGCAAGCTTTTGGGAAGAACCAAAAAAAAAAAAAAACCAAAAAGAAACAATGACAAACATAAAAACGTCGGTGGAATCATCATTTATTTTAATGAGACATGGCAAACAGAAAGGTGGACACAATTTCATCCCCACGTCCGTTGGCTTGATGGACTGGGCAAACCACGTTTAAAAACAAAGCACGAAATTAAACAACTAACATATTGTAAAACATGCACCAATTGATCGTAGTTAGAAAAAAAAACAAAAAAAACAAACACCATCTTCCTTGTGATTTACTTTTGTCCTCACAATTATTGAAAACAAAGATCTTTGTATTATAAACGAGTTAAACGTTCATACAAGAAAATTGAACATTGCAAAGAAATTAAAAAAAGTATGTAATGTGTTTTACGTAAGATTCCCTTAATTAGTTAGTCTAATTAATTAGTCACGTATCTAATATTTATCGGAATAAATCTAAAAAATAATATATTAATGAGATTAATACCTACAATCTTTTTAACCTTATCGACCACTTTTGTAAAAATAATTAGGTTCATCAATTTACTTTAATTAGGTTACACTACTATAAGTAATATCATAGCAAACCCAAAAAATAAATAGGCCCATGAATTTGCACTCATTAAAAAAAATTAGACTTATCAATTTATATTAATTAGGTAAAATTATTATACATGATATTAGAGCCAACCGAGAACTCTATTGTAATTTAAAAATGCAATGGACAATGAAAATCCATTTACATACATATTTAAATTAAGTTCATATAACTATATAATTAATATTAGAGCTAATCCACAACTGTATTAGATTGGATGTTGAAGATTTGTTTAGCTACAGATTTAAATTAGATTCAGTAAGACATATATGCAAAATATCAAAGCTTAACCCAAACTTGTCTTGGATTTTATGATCAAGACATTTAGAAAAGAGATTTAAATTACGCTCATGAGCCATAAAATAACATTCATTGATAAAATTTATTTAGAATAGGTGAAATATAAAATCCACCTTAGTTAATTAGTCTTAAATTACGCTCATGGCTTAGTCTAAATATATTTGTGATAATATTTTGAGATTACTCTTGCAAGTGGGCCTCATGATCAGCTGCATATACATCACCGACCAGTCATGCAAACGACAATCTTCATAAGTAGAATCTTACAAAGGTAGCTTTGGGCAAACGCAGAAGACGAATCACTCATCCTCGTCTTTCAGGTAAAGAAAAGGTTGGCTTCCCATCCACAGAAAGTGTGCCCAGAATGCAAAACATGAAAAAACACAAAGGACCGTCACATGCAATTCACAACTTCACTGACTCCAATCATCACCATATGTTTCATAAGATTTACAACAATCTGCTTCAAGAAACATAATAAGCAACAAGTTGAACTTTTGATAGAAAAAAAATTAAAAGTTCACCAACCTTCCAGTCTCCTGATCTTGTTGAGTAATGAGTATACATACAAGGGATAAAGCTAATTCATCCAGCATCTGCTTAGCAAATCCCCACCTATTTATTTCACAATGACTATCCTTCAAAAATTCAAAACTGCTTCTTCAATCTTTCTCCAATATCAGTAGGGCATATAAATACAGAATCTACACAGAGACCACCTTTTGGATGCGTACAATCAATCTGGATCATCGAGAACTTGAGCTTCATCACAGTTGTTGAGTTTTCAACAATGAAATTACCCACTTGGTAATGGATCCATGTCCCAGGCTCCCCCAAATGACACTGGGACTGTGCGTTTTGACCATCTGAAGTCGATAGTTCAAATCTCACCGCTTTCTTGTCCCAGCCGTGAATGCGTTCTGAGTCGCATACTCGGCGACCAAACCTCTTGGAGGCGCGGCCGAGATGAAGCCTAAAGAAGAGGCTATAATTTCCTGGCGGAAAATGGAACTCAACCTCTCCGCCCACCTCGAACCACCAGATTTGCTGAAGAAAAGCAACTGTTTGAAACCTGTGAGAAGCACTTAATTTAATACAACCTCCTTATCACACAAATTCAAGAAAACCATAACCTAAACACTAAATAATTAGTACAAACAAACCCTGATCTTCCAAACACATAACAAGGAACAGCAACATAAATATTTGTTGCCATCTCCCAATTTTCTGCTATCCTGAGTATTAACGCTAAAGAAGGCAAGCCCCAACTGCAAAAAAGGTTTTTTAAGGCTTTTTGCCGCTCCCCAACTCCTGCTATGTCATGAATTATGTTTATGGCTTTCTGCTCTTCAAATATTGTTTGTTCTCCTCAAGAATAGAGCTTTTGTTACTCTTACAGGAGCAATCCAGATTTTTTTTTGGTAAGTAACCACATCATTCCTTTCACAACAAACTGATAAGAGAGTACCAAATTTGGGGCCTCAAACAATTTTTGATCTTCTACAGAAACCTCAACTAATTATGTCAACAAACAAGAATCTTCACAGCAGAGATCATTAACAATTCAGCCAGATAGCACAAATCTTAACCTCAAAAATGGAAGGAGCATCCATTATATCTCCCAGTAATAACATCATCAATTAGGAGTAAATATATAGCACAAGCTTATACCGAGATTCATCGGTAGGAAGGTGCTTCCAATATCTCCGATCGTCAATCCCCGTAATCGACAACGCCTTCGCTGACAACAACAAACAAATCCCACCCGTGTTCATCGCAAGCCAAAATTCCTGCAACAAAACAAACCAAGCAAACTCTAATCAAGATCGAACCTTTCCCACCCAAACCACTCACAAAAACCCCGTCGGATTGTCCGCAAACCTTGGTGCCGCCGTCGATCGGGTTCCTCCTCGCCAACCGGGCATACACCTCCTTCTTGCTCAGCCCACCCGGGCCTTCCCCGAACACCCTCCGGTACAAACCCTCGTAGTTCCCGGGCAGCTTCGACTCCCACACGCAGTCCGCCGCGGCGGCCGCCCGAAACACGCGGCTCAGCCGCGCCACCGCGCAGATCTCCGCCGGGCGGAGGTGACCGAGCACGACGGCGACGCAGCCCTCCGGGACGTCGCCGAGGCCGGTCCCAGCGGCGGCGACGGCGGCGGGCCAGAGCCCGGAAACCCACGCCCCCATGCGGATGGCCTCAGCGGCGGGAGGGCGGGCCGGAGATGGAGTTGAGGGTGAGGTTGTGGAATGTGAGGCTCAGGAGGAGGCATGGGTCGGCGCTACCGAGGGCGACGAGCGGGCTTCGCCGGCGACATCGCTCTCCCATCACAATCCCTTCAAAATCGCGCCTTTCTTCGCCGTCAGGACGAGGTAGAGGCGGTGGCGGTGGCGGTGGCGCGGAGGGAAGAAGATGGAGTAGGCCTATATATGCGGGATAGGGTGACAGGGGGATGGGGACGTGGAATGACCGATTTGCCCTCAAGGTTTGGTGCGAAACTATTGTGAAATGACAGAAATAGTCTTTGTCGGAGAAAACTGTTCAACTGACGTGGGGATGATAATGAAACATGTGGCGCCAAGTGCGTGGTTGGACTTTGTTGAATTTTTTTTATTTTTTTTATCTTTTTTATTTTTGGATGAGTAAAATAAGTTGGAATTAAAGTCGGAAGTCGAAGGAATTATTCGATCGGATAAAGTGGCCAAGAATCGGTCAAAAAATAGTTGATTTAAATTGGTTTAAAATTTTTTATATAAAAATTTAATAATTAATAATATAAATATATAAAATAATATTCAGACTATTTTTACAGTATAAATATGCAAGTTTATAGTTTAAAATAAGTATAAAAATTTATGGTATTTTTAATATTTTTTTAAATTTTTTTAAAATTATTTATAATTAATTATTATTTTTAATTTGAGTCAAATTCGAGTTAATTTTTAATGACAAAATTACCACTGATTATTTATTTTTTCCCTGATTCTCTTGACATGTCACTGACGCGTCCTATCGATATGCTGCCAATTGCCGCCGTATTACCATCATTGTTTTCAGCCTAGACCGTCCACCGTGGCTCCCCCCCTTG
>JAVDBV010079921.1:0-19605 GCA_032619315.1 Piper longum | reverse complement strand
CTAACTCCGCGTTTGAGTTCCTCACACCCGGAGAATGTGGAGGTTTACGGGTATTGTTTAGTACAGCGTATGTCATGACTTGTAGTTCAAAGGGTACTAAAGGCGACTGCCTGAAAGTACTCGGCCTTCGGCTCAAGGCTAGGAGTAATATAGAGGACGTAGAGGGCTAAGATGAACGAGAATGATATTTGATGCAAGACACAATAGATGAGATGATTAAGAAAAGAGAATGAGATGGATGGGGGACGCTGCCGCTCGAGGGCGATGACTCCTGTTAGTGCCCTTGTGAGAGTTCTTGAGGAAGTATATGATTTTTATTCAACAGGAGGGTTAGCTCTCCTGTGCCAGTTTGATATTAGTTATTTTCCGGACCGGTAACGCTCGTTACTGACGGTTTTTGTACTATATGTAGGTGACGACTATGAGGTGAAAGTGCCAGCCTGGATGGAGGAGCAATAAGGTCTTTTGCACACACACACATGTATTCGGTGACTGAATGATTAATATTCTTTTTATGCTTTTATTATATTTGAACTGACGTGAAGTAGTGAAAATCATGATAATATGATTGAATGCTAAGATATAATGTCATCATGTGAATAATGAATAGAGGGCATAGGTGGTCTTCATCTTAAGACGCCGAGAGTAGATCCGGGTCGGTTTAACCGAATCTAGTAGATTATCGAATGGTTCGGTCGCCGGTAGCATTTCCAAGTCGGTTCAAGGGTGAGCCGAGTCAGGGTATTACACTTTTGACTCTTCTTTTATTAATAAGGCAAATGATAAGTATAAGGGGAGCAATACCCCTTTACCTAGTTATAAATCCAATGCAATACACGGACTATACTTTTATAAATAAAATAATATTATAATTATTAAAAATATAAATTATAAAATTGTAAATTTCTGTTATCAAATATTCAAAATTGCTTTTGAAGTTAATTTAACTAAAAAATATCATGTAAGTAGCTTAGCTATAAAAGTTAATAGATATAAATCAATGGCTTTTGATCATTGCTAGACTTTTGGAAAATAAATAAAAAAAGAAATATCACAATTTAAAGCAATTCACAAGAAAAATAAATATAGTAATCTTTAGAGGTGAACGTTCTATTAGTTCGGTTCCAAACCAATTGAACCAAATAAACCGAATTTGTATTTTTATAGCAAGATTTTGTGACCAAAATTGAATTGAATTATTCCCAAAATCCAATTGAATCAAATTTTGGTTTGGTCGATTCAATAACCGAATTACATCAAAAAATTATAAATAAAATTGTTTTCTTTAATTATTTGATCAAAATGACCTTTGTGAATGTATAATCATCTAATAAATAATTCTAACCATATATATATGTTATTTAAAAAAATATCAAAAAACATTATAATTTCATGAAGTTTAACATAAAATATAGATTTTAAAATATTTTAAAAAAGTTTTGTTTGGTTTGGTTCCAAACCACAACATCAATGTGCCTTTTGGTTTGTCTATAGTTGTAACACTCCAAATATAGTTCACGCTCATGAACCGAACTAGCATATTACGAGCCCGGTTATATTGGCTAACTCGAATCCAACTTGTACGGATCCAATCTCGGTAATTTAAGATAAAGATATGACTTGACATGCATGAATGAATGCATAAAACCCTAACATGATATTACATTGATGTCATGACAATCAATTCATACGAAAACAACAATTTCAATAAAATCAATAAAATTCCCGAATTAAAACGGACAAAGTCTCCCCTAAAAGTGTTGTTAGGGGCTACTATGTCAAAATAATATACATACAAAATATATGCATATATAAATAATTTCATTTATATGAAATCTAATCTACTGTATACTCATTTTGAACTTAGGCCTCAGCCCACTTGTGCATTCTCTTCGCAATTTACGTCATATCATCATCTCTTAGTATTTAATCAGATCATCATACTTTTCATTTCCTCACATTAGTATCAATATAATAAAATCATAAATGAAATATTAAACATTCAATCACCAAGCATATGTGTGTGTGCAAAAGACCTCATTGCTCATCCGTCTAGGCTAGCACATCTATCTCATACTCATCACCTATATATAGTACAAAAACGCATCAGTAACGAGCGTTACTGGTGTAGAATATAGCTAATATCAAGCTAGCTTTGAGAGCAAACTTTCATATGAAAGAAAAATCCATATATTCTTCATGAACTCTCTGAAGGGCACCTACTGAGGAACCACTGGGCTGCAAACCCAGTGGCATCCCAAACTAACTGAGCTGTTGTTGCTATTGCCTCACTTGGAATTTTCTTACTTCATTTTTTGGTCTTGAATCCTAAGCCCTCTCCTTACCTCCATATTTCTCTTAGCCTTGAGGACAAAGGTTGAGTACTCTCAAGCAGTCACCTTCAGTACCCTTTGAACCACAAGTCCGCACATGCATTGTACAAAACAGTACTCGTAAACCTCCACGTTCTCCAGGTGTGAGGAACTCAAATGCGGAGTTGTTAGGATCCCTCAGGAATGGAACAATCCGTTCACTAATCTAGAGCCCGCTTTGACTGTCAAACATCCACTCATGGTACGTGAAGTCGATTTTGCCATCTCTCGTCTTACTGAAAACTCGGTAAAAATATATATAGCCCTGGAAAAGGGATTTATAAAATAAACCCAAAGGTAGATCTTGTTTTCAAAATCATTCTCGAGTGATCTCATCCTCGAGGGTTATGAATCCGGAAAACTATTCTACTTAATGACCCGAGTTAAGTGAGATCAGATAAAACACCACTTAACCTGTCATGCAAGTAATAATTAAATATACAATAGAAAAGAGTGTAAAACAGAGGTGAGTCATAAATGGACATGGTAGAAGCTCCAAGTGTATCATCGCGCCTATGTGGTGAGCTCCTACTCTGTACCTACACATCAAATCTAGAAGCTAACACCAGCTAAATAAATGATGCATTAAACTCATCCTAATTATCACACTCACAATTCAATCATCATCAATCAAACAAGTCAATAATCATTAGTGTAAATAATTCTAAGTTATCCTATTCATACCAAATTTTATTGTATTTTTCTAAATTACATCGTAATCACATAACATTCTCAACTCAATTTACCTTGTTAGATCACCTAACATTCATTCACAATTCATCAAACCATGTCACTTATTATCTCATCAGTAATTAGGCCTTAATCAAATCAATTAATAAATCCTAGCATGTTGTGCTAACAATCATCAATTTTAAATAATAAACTTGGAGGTAATTATACCTCGTGTTGTTAGCAATTGGTGACAACTAGGGTTTCGTCGTGCGTGTATCTCAACCTTGGATTCAGTGCTCAACGACATCTGAAGCTCAATCGGGTTCGAATGGATGAACTCGATAGAAGATTCGGCGAATTCCATCAATCCAGTTTTTTGACGTGTTCCGGTGGTTTTTCGGCTGGTTCAGTGGTCTTTCGGCAACTTTCTAGCGATTTTCTCAGTGACGTCTACTGGCTGGATAGTGGTGGTATAAGGTATTGATGGAACTTGCTCGGCGAGCCTAATGTGTTTACAGCATTGGCACGGTCGACAAAGGTTGCAGCTAGATGGAAAATGGCAAAAACAGAGGCATCGATGGTGGGTGGCTAGATCCGGTCGGCCTAGGTGGCGATGGGCTCTACTCCGATAGGGGAAGGTCGTGGGAGGGGGTGGCAACGTCAAGACGACCACCCGATCATGGCGGCAATAGTCGCCAGCAACCCGAGCACTGCTCAACCGCAGTGAGTTTTGCGTGTCGTGGAGGCTCGACTGTGGCCGGGCCTGGTCGGGGTGGCACTGCAACGGCGCGGCAGTGCTAGGCACTAATGATTGGTGGCAGGGCGGCAGTGACTACAAAAGGTGGGAGGTGGCTAGGGTTTTGGAGTGAAGAAGTGTCAGGGGTGAAAAATAACTGGGTAGCATACTTGTAAATAAAACTTGACTAGACTCTTAGTCGAGTTAAAATAATTATTAACTCGTAATATATTCTAAAAATATCCAAACAAATATGAAAAAATCCTAGAAAATAAATAAATATCACAACATCAAAATGATATACTTTATAACTAATAACTCACCCAAATTGCTTGTAACGCGTCCTAATGCGGTATTCGGCATAAAACTATTTCTACGATCAAACTGCATAATATATATATATATATATATATATATATATATATTTCATACTTTTATATATTCTGATAACTCATTCTTTTCTTCTGTATTTATGACATTATCATCATATACTTGGGTATTCATGACCCCTCATACCTTATACACACGACGAGCGTCGGCTCAGTACATGTGTTCTAAAATACACTCGACTCAAAATAACCGTTAGACCAAGTGGTTCTGAATATAAAACCCTGACTTGAATCGTGGGCTTTAGAGTAGTCCTATTGAAAACCGACATATTAGGTCGTAAACTAATTGAATTGATAAGTCGATTTTGGTTCGGTTGGGTTTCGAGATTTCACCAAATTATGCTCGCACTTAATAATATTAATAGGGGAAATATATTAAAGATAAATAAATATAAAGAAAGCCACAAAATGCCCAGTTTAAAGAATTAAATACCATACTTTTTTATCCAACATCTTTCCAACTATATTTTTTATTTTGTTTAATGTCTTTTTATAATCCTATCTCCAATTTCATATAATATAAAACCATAATTCGTCAATATAAGCTTCTTCCAAAGAACTCATTGTAAGTTCACTGTCCTTGTACATCTCCATCTGCATCTGAGAAAAATAAATTTTAAGATTGAATGTTGGAAAAAAATAAAGTGGGGAAAATATGCCATTCAAAGCAATGAATGGGAAAAGAAATACAACACTTTTAGCAAAGAAAAATTATTAATAAAATCACGAAGTGAAAGTAATAGAAAGAGGAAAACCCAAAAAATTAATCAAGTTATAAATTATAAAAATGAAAATGATGATAAAAGAGTAAAATAATGAATAAGAAAATCCTGAAAATAAAAAATAATGATCTAAATATTAGAAAAATGAATTACATGAAATAAATAAAGACGGAAACTGTAAAACTAGGGCTTTACCTGACAGTTTTAGTTTAGGTTTGGTGTTGACCCGGATCAAGTTGTGAGTCATGACCTTAGTTTCCCTTGCTTCTCATCTGTTGTCTCGGCTCTTATTTTGACCGGTGGAAATTTCGTAAATAGTATTGACTCGATTCCTACTCGAGTCAAAATAATAACTAGCTCGTAATAAATTCTAAAAAAATCTATAAAAATTGGGAAAAATCCCGTAAAATAAAACAAACAACATAACATCAATATGGCATGCTCTATAACTAATAACCCACCCTAACTACCCAATTACGCCCTAATGCGTTAATCAGCCTAAAACTATTACTACGATCAAATCAATAAAATGAAAAATTACTGCATACTTTCATATATTCTGATAACTAATCTCACATCATCTTTTCAACGTTATCATCATATATTCAGGTATACGTGACTCTCATCACTCATAACTCCCGCCGGTCTTGACTCAGTGTGCGGTCTATGAACTGACTCGACTCGAACCGATGGTTGAACCGACTGGTTCGCTGTAATAAAACCCTGACTCGAGTCACGGGTTTTACAACTGCGCCCTGTCACCCCTTTCAACATGAGGACAAGTATTTAATCTTTTAAGAATTTTAAGGTTGCTGCCCTGTGTCAGATTGAATCAATCCGTTTACCCCAATTGCGATCAGCGCATGGTTATCAAATGTGGGTTTAGGCCGACCGAGACTCCCAAATAGAAATATATAACATTGTGAGGGTTCTACCTCGTGTCAGACTGAGTAAATTCGTTGACTCCGGTTGCGCTCGGAGCATGGTGGTCAAATATGGGCTCAAGCCGACCAAGACTCCTAGATAGGAATATATAGCATTTTGAGTAATTATACAAACCTGGAATTTTGATAAGCACCCATAACTATGACACACTATCCTAATATAAATGAAAATTCTCTTAAACCTTCCCTTTGTGATTCAAGTTGATGTTTTATTAACCATTAATAGAATTCTCATTTATATAGAAGAATATTTGTGAAATTCAAGAAGTCAGTACATTAAATTTCATAGAAAAGAACGTAATCTTAAAAATTTATATCATTTGTCTATTAACTAAAAGACAAAAAAATTATTATTAAATTAATTTAAATGGGTCATGTAAAGACTAAAAAAAAATCGACGCGGTATGACCGAACGTTGTATTTACCCGCCACCCGGTTAATTATTAATTACCTGGTCAAGTGCAAAGTATTATTTACCTGGTTAAGTATCATTTAACCGGTTAAGTGAACTATATCAATTACTCGTTTAACTGGTTAAGTGAAATACGGGCGAAAGGGTGTCTTAACATACCCTAGCCGTTATTTCATTATATAAGGAGAAGGGGTGCATCATTCTCATTTTCTACTTCTGATAGATGCCGGCTTCCTCCATGCTTAGGTATTTTCCTCTTTTCTTCTTCTTCTTAATTTTCATTCATGCATAAGTTGATTTGATAATAAACTTGATAATTATGGAAACTAAAATCTAAAATCAACAAAAAAGAAAAGAATTAAACTGAAAAGAAAAACTAGACGTTTACCCTTCCCAGATCTAGATCTTCCACCATTGCATTATGTTAACGCTGCCGCCACTTCAGCTTGCCATTGGCGAGTCTCCATCTCCTCTCCGGCCACTGGACCAACTCCCCCATGACCACCTCGCGTCCGGCTTTCCATTCGTACCTCCTACGACTACTGACGTCGCCGCAGTCGCCACCGATGCGGGAGTTTTTGGTGCTGGTTTCTGCCACCGCCGTGGCCTTTTGGGCCATTTTCCGACGTCGGTAAGCCACCATTGGACAATCCGACCACCCAAACATCTTCCCCTCGTCGAGATCTACAGTTTGGACCGACATCCGTCGTGGCCACAATCGCCGCAGGCGACGCAGACTTGCACTATGGCGGGTTTTCGTTGTTTCGGCCATTTTCCGGCCAATCACCGGCTGGGCACCACTGACCGTTGCCCCAGATAGGTTCATCTCCTCATGGCCGAGATTTTGAGATCACTCTTGGCCACTTCCGTGGCCGCAATCGCCGCCGGCGAGTTCACCGTATCCGGCGGTGATCCACCCTTTCCAGGCCGTTTTCTAGCCAACCACTAGCCGGACTTCACCGATCACCACCACCAACCTACTCATCGTTGAGTGGGCCGTCGATTCCAACCACCCGCGACACCTGTCGCGCCGTCGTCAGCATTTTTCGGCGACCGGAACCGGCGGCTCTCCTCGACCCGTTTACCCAATTCGTGGTCCACCTGTTTGAGACCACATCTCTTGGCTAGACCGAGTCCGCCAGCCATGTCCATGTCCATATCCACGTCCATCAGCCTAGCCAACCCATCCAATTTTTTTGGTTAACCCAGACCGGGTTGGTTCAGTGCTTTCAATTTATTCTGGTTGAGCTTGGTTCGATCTAGTTCAGCTCGGTTCAGGATGTTTTCGGCTATTTGACGACCATTTTCAGTAATTCGAAAGCTCTTATATTAGTTTAGATGAATATTCACATAGTTTAACGTGATTAGATGTTATGATGTATTTATTTAATTATTAGTTTAGTTAATTATTTAATTATTATTATATTTATTAAATTGTTGAATTGTTATAAAGATAGATATATTAATCATTTAGTTGCATGCATTTTTACTCAAATAAATTATACTCATGTATAATTTTATGTTCTCGTTAAGATTAGGATAGTTGATCCCAGCTGTGGGATTACGTACAAGCTAACCAGGTCGGTATAATTATTGAAATGTAGTATATTCCCTTCTCGCAGCCCTGGTTGGCCTAAGCCCAGAGTACACCACCATGCACCGTGTGCAACCGGGTTTAAGGAATTGACTCAATCCGACACGGGGCCACAATTTTAATCATAATAATAATAGGAGTGTAGCGGAATTCCTCCTCATATAATAGGAGTGTAGCGGAGTGCTTCCTCGCATAATAAAAAGACTTTTGAATAGGGAGTATATTTGATTTGTTTCTTTAATTATATGACATAGTAGTTTTATCACTAACGTGGAATTGCCTCCGCAGGTGTGTAGGTACGGGCATAGATTGAGAGCAGGATTGGTGGATCTTTTACCAACCAAGGTTCGGAGAAAATGTTAATGTATTGGACTTCCTTTGTATTTTATTTAAGTTATAAATGTGGCTATGGGAAACGGTTCAAGACTATGGGACGATTATTATTATATCTTGTTTAAAACATAGTTTATATAAGAAACACCCGGTCCGGTTAGGGATGGTCGTTACAGGGTTGGTTTGGTTAATTTTTATGTAATACCTGGCTAGCTAGGCCCACACTATTGTAAAAACTGGCGGGTTGTTATAGGTCCCAATCCCAAAAATTTAATAAGTAAATCTTATTTAAAACCATTATGTCAGTACTCTAAAGGTTATAATTAATAATTCATAATATTAATTTTTAAGAATTAATTTAATTAAATATTATTTATAGTTCGTTCTAAGATTTACAAAACCGTAAACAAAATAACCTCATTATTTTTTTATGGGGTTTTATAAATACATAATAGAATAAAAGTAAAACAGGGAACAAGTCTTAAACGGACATAACAAAAGCTCCGATCGTGTCCACGGGCCTTAGCGGCGAGCTCCTACTTCGTATCTACACATCAAATCTAGAAGCTAACGTTCACTCATGATGCATTCACACATCATATAATATACACACATCAATCCTACTCACATCAATCACATATTAATCCATATAAGATTTCCTACGTTACGTCGCATTAAATTACGATAATTACTTAGTTTACCAAATTAGTTCCTTAACATGTATTTTAACACACTTTAATCAAACAATTCATATTTTTATTTACAATAAAAATATCTAACACATCAATTCATCAATCCTAGCATTCTATGCTAATAATTATCGCCTTTAGTAATAAAATTGGGTTGGTTATCCTCACGTTGTTGGCAATTGGAGATGGCTAGAGTTTCATCGCACGTGTCCAAAGTTTGATCGTGTTTTACTGGATAAATTTGGCTGGAGATCTGGCGAATTCTAGTGAATCTGGTTTTTCAGTAGTTTCTAATAGTTTTTTGGCAGTTTCAGGCGGCATTTCGATGATTTTCCGCTAGTAAGGGTGGCGTTATCTCATGGTGATTCAGCTTTGCAGTGACCAAACGCGACAGTCAAGGGTGCTTGGGATGGCACAACAGGGCTCAACGACAACAATCGATGGCAGTGCGATGCCGTAGGTGGTGTTGGTAACAGAAATTGGGGCAGCATCGGTGGTGAATGGGTTTTGGGGGGAGAAAAGGTCCGGGTGATGGTCAGTGGTAATTTTGTGAATAAAATATGACTCGAGTAAAAAATAATAACTAATTCATAATAAATCCTAGAAAAAATCTAAAAAGATAGGGGGAAATCCCATAAAATATAATACACACCATAGCTTCACATTGACATGCTTTATAATTAATAACCCACCCAAACTGCTCCGTAATGCATCCTACTGCGTTATTCGGCGTAAAAATAATTTTACGATCTAATACTAAAAGAAAATAAAAAGAATCTCGACGTACTCTTATATATTCTGATAACTAATTCTGTTGCTTTCTTAGTGATGTTATCATTATATTCTTGGGTTTACATGACCATCATGGTTCATAACACATGACCGGCCTCGGTTCAATACTTGTATTCTAAAATTGACTCGACCGAAAATAACGATTGAACCAACTGCTTTAAACTATAAAACCATGACTCGGGTCACGAGTATTACACTGTTTATAAGTGGGTATGGATTGTAGACCTTTAACTTCGGTTAACCATTTTTGAAGAGATTACTTATGCTAATTACGTTACACGTAAGGTCTAGTCGTTACAATACGATGAATGCAGCTTATTTGTAAAAATAGTGGCACTATCATTTTTTTAAGTCACCTGAGTACAGTGATAGATAATATATAACAGATGTGAAGACAAAAACACATCTATATATGTAAGTATGAAACCGTTAATTTGATCTGACATATTTTATTATATTCAGCTGTGTTGGCCTAGGCTTACTGCCTTGTAATGTATTTTGGAAGTTTCATAATTTCTCGTGAATATTAAGATATTCATTTGTTAGTATTGTTTTATCAATAGTTATTTTCGGACTTATTTCATTATTGATGGTTTTCCTATGTTTATGCATGTGTATATTCATGTTGGTGATAGGTGGAGGTGGACAGATTGAGATGCTCATGGCAGAGGATGATACCATATGTTATTTGAGCATAGTGTTGTAACGGATCTATGTATTTGAATTGTATAACTTATGTATTTTAGGATTATGAGACTTATGCATTTGGGAACTGTGGGGCATGTGATGTATGTTGTTGTGGGCGAGTGCCCTCATGCCTATGATGACGAGTTGTTGTGTTGGCGTGTGTTCAGTACTTTATTATATTATATTTATTATCGTCCTGTACTGTATTAACTTTGGGGCAAAGGCTAATAATTATTTGTATGATGTATAAGCCTCAAAGTCTCGGAATATGACAATTATCATACCAGGTACGCTAAAAACATTTGTTTGCAGTTGTGTGAGTGTGATAAAGAAATGTAGCGTTGAGGAGTCACACCGCTTGAAGGGTCCACTTGAAGACCAGGTGCTCGGGTATGATGCCTTGACACTTATTGATGCATCTATGTATTTAGTTTTCATTACATGTATGTGAAATATGTAGCCAAGACCCTTGCATTTACATATACTAAGTTTTGCATCATCATAAGAAAATGTTACCCAATTCAAAGGTTGGAATTAAGTATAAAAACAAGATCATGTATACGTATTATGAACATCTCAACATCTTAATCATTGGGGGTGTTGCCATCTTGTAGATTGGAGTAACTATTAAATTTGTAAATTCACCATCTTAATTGCTGGGGACGTGTTGTCCTTTCTGTAACTCGAAGTGAACATATTGAGAATCTTAAGTCTAATAATTTTCTTATAGCAATATGATTAATATATATTGTATAAAAACCCGGTAAGGTTACCATCTTAAGCCTCCTTGAGGGTTGAGATTCGCTTCTATAAAATTTGTACGATAATAGTCTATAAAATAGCATTCCAAACTATCATATCAAGATTTGGTCCATTCTTCAGTTGGAATTGTGGTGTTATAGAACTTTTGCATAAGAGAGGAAAAGCAAACAATTTTATTGTAAATGAATCCAAATATATTAATAAAATAAAATAAAAAAGTGACATAATTACTACTATAACTATTCCTGGATTTTGTGACAGTAATTGTTTTAAAAATCTTTCATCAAGGAAATGGAGAAATCTTTTAAGAGATATTGTTGGTATATTTATAGAAAGGAGATTAGATGCAACCCTAGGTATAAAGGAGGAAGGATGCAACCATTTAAAAGAGATGGAAGGAAGGGTGGTGCAGAATACCTAGAAGGAATGTGATACCCTTGAAGAAAAGGTGCATATATAACCTTTAAAAAAATATCATTACCCTTTAAGACGATTGTGCCGGTGGCGAATGCACTGGCCTAGAATCAACGACGTGTTATACATCCCATTATAGTAAATCAGTGAGAATTTGCCTTAATAGCGAGGAAGATGGCTTGAAAAGAATTAATTGAGATTCTATAGCTTGAGTACACGACAAGCTTTGAAAGATTAAGTATAAGTCATTTACAAAATCATCAAACACTTTTTTTTCAAATGCAAATAGGTAGGATTCTTTATGAGGGTCATCCCTTACTTTCCACCCTTTCTTTATCATTAAATTCCAAGACGCATTAGTAATTTTACTAATACCATTTTTTTACCTGAAAGATTTAAATTTAGGGGTGGGCATAATATAGTGACAACTAAAAATCAAACTTTTAGAAGAGAATCAACCAAAATAGCCAAACTTTTAAAAATATTCATAAATATACTTTTTATGTTGATTATCTGCATGAAATTATCTTATTTTTACGAGGAATTTTCATTTGTTTAATATGATATATATATTTAAAAATATTATTGAAAAGTTATGTTCATTAAAATAATGATATAATTTTAAGTAAATAATTAACATAACTATTTTTATATAACTTATGATGTAATTGAATTATTTGGTATCAAACCAACCAAACCGAAATATTTTGATTTGATTTGTTTTAGTTTGGTTTGGGGAGAAACAACTTTCCGCTTTACTTATCAAATCCACGGCTAATCATAATTAAATGGAGAAAATTGTCACCTACAAATAAGGATGTAAATAAGTTAAGCTAGCTCGTGATTATTTAATATTCAACTTTATTCGCCTTGAATTCTTATTTGCTAATTTTATACTCGAGAAAAAACGCGGCTTGAAATAAGTAGCTCGTTGAAATATGAACAAAGGCTGAACTAAGGAGCATTCGGCTTGGCTTAGCTAGAAATTCTAGTTCGTTGTATTTAAACTCAATATATTACTCGACTCAACTTAATTTTATAATCTTTTCTATATCATATTTTTTTATATAAATAACTCTTATACTATCATCAATTTATTTACAAAAAAATATTTCTAGTACTTAACATGTTGCTTAACTATTAACTATTTAACTTGTTTAATAGCAACAATACTTATGCTTACCCAAAATCATTATTTCTCCAAAATAAAATATATCAAATATAATTTATCGCATTTACTTAAACTAAATTACGAATACAGAAACGGGATGACAGAGAAGGCGGTCGTCCAGCAGCCCACGACCATGTAGGCCGTGGTAGTGTAGCCCATCTCGGATTAAGAAAGTGATTTTGACAGTCAATTAGACATCAAGGCTTAAGCTAAGAGTGACTGGAAAAGCATGGTTAGGACTGTGGTGGCCTGCGTCGCCGAGTTTTTCTTAAACCCCCATCCACCCGGGCTGTCTCGAAGGCAGACAAGGGTAGGATAAGAAAAAAGACTTTGAAGTTTATCTTTAATGATAACCGTAGATGCAATTTTCCTATCCTAACGGCTCCACAAACACACCGTACTTCCTAGGCCATGCTTTTAGTAGGTGAAAATTCTTCATTAGATTGATGCTGTTTAGCAGATTCGAAACGATCAGACCTAACTTAGAAATTATACACACTTATTATCATCGGATATTCGGTATCAAACCAACAGAAGGAAAAAATTTCGATTTAATTTGGTTGGGTTTGGGGGAGCAACAAGGTTCAACTTTACTTATGAAATCAGGCAGCCAAATATAATTAGATTGATACGGTTTAGTGGATTTGGAACTAATGACCTCACTTCGAAATTATACACTTATCATCAGTTATTCGAAATAAACCCACCCAACCGAAATATTTTGATTTCATTCGGTTGGGTTTGGGAAGCAACAAGGTTCGATTTTACTTGCAAAATCCGATGGCCAAATATAATTACATTGATAAGGTCCAGTGGATTCGGAACTATCAGACATCACTTAGAAATGATACATATTTGTCAACATTATTTTACAAAAAAGATCAGATGAGGACATAGACACAAGACACCTGTAAAAAAGCTTTGGAAAAAAGAAACCTGAAAATAGCAGCAAGGGCGCAATAACATGGAAGGTTCACCTCGTCTCAAAGGTAAAGTCAAATATTGTTAATTGTTCGAAAATCAGAACAAACAATTATTGGTCGCGTCATCCACGGATCCTGTGTATTGACTTCCTTTGTTGAGTCTTGCTCAGAAAAATTCACTAGGCAGGGCCATGGAAATCAGAGACAGTCGTCACAACTTTCTTCTCCTCACCATCTTCCTGATCGTCTTAATCTCCACAGCTATCTCCCCGTCGGATTGCCGTAGTCTGTGCCCAGCTACATGTGGAGTAAACGAGACCTTGATCAGAGACCCATTCAGATTACAAAACCAACACCGTTCTTGTGGGCGTCCCCAGTTTGAGCTTTTCTGCAAGCAAAACAAGACCATCCTGAGACTGCCCAACTCTATTGAGCTTCACGTAACCGAGATCAACTACCAGACGCGAAGATTGTTAGTGTCGGATTTAGATGGGTGCCTTCATAGACAGTTGCTTCAATTGAACCTCTCATCCTCTCCTTTCTACATGCCAGAGGAAACACTCAGAAAATCAACCTACATAAATTGCTCCAAGGATCTAGCCGACCCAAATGGCTATGCTTATGTACCCTGCCTATGTGGCCATGGGAGTCGGATCTATGTCGTCAATTCTTCTCGATCAATGGCCTCACTGCCACCCTATTGTGAGTCGTTAGGGACGGTTTCAATTTCAACTGATTCTTACCGCTACTTTCCCATATTCCAAGTTTATGTGTACAGCAATTCTTCCGGAGAAGATAGGCTCTATTTAACCTGGAGTTCGGCTCTGCCAGGTATGTTTGTGCCCTTCCAAGCTTAATCTGTATTTTTCTTTTTCCGGCAAACAAAAATTAAGAAACCCATACACTCAAGGCAAGCAAAAATCCCGAGTGCTGCTGCTATACACGGCTGGTTTAATGTATCAAGTTAGTAATTTCATATAGTTATAGGCGTTAGGACTAATGGGCCTTTAGGAGAGACTTATGTCAAGTTTTACGAGCTTTTCTTAATCTAAAAGTTAGCTTAAAAGACTAAAATTTTCTTATTAACTTATATACAAATCACTAGTTACTTTTAAATATAATGTAAGATAAACCTAATAATTCTTCCCCTCACACCACTTATTTGGATTAACCAAACAAATAGAGAGATAAGACAAACTAATTTTACGCGAAAAACCTTAAATTTGGAGAAAAAATTACGGGGCAAATGACAAAATCAAATTAATACATCACAAGTTTGATAAAGAACAGATCCTCACGAGAATAAACTCCCTAACACCAATTTACTATACTTTCTATAAAATTAATATTGGCTAAGAAAAAAATAAAGAATTACGTACTATAAATATAAGAATTTAGTGAAGTTACCATTGACGATTATAAGCGAATTTCAACAAAATATTTACCTTTTCTTAAATCGACACAATTTTCTTTATCCCTTTGTTGCAGTAATTTTTTCTCCAAAACCAGAAAACCAAAGAAGCAAAGCATCGTACGTTGTTTTTATTCATTTCAAAAAACAAAATCTGTAAATCTAGATTTTTACCCAAAATAGGGTTATAATTTTATATATTTACGAAAGAGGGACAACCCAACAAACCTCCCCTTCCTGACGTTGTAAAATACCTTTAGCTAATATAGGAAGCTCCATCCATGCATGCTCCATTCCTAAAGTAAACATGTTTCTCCCTTATTACAACTTTAGTCATCATGTGTGAAACATTCCTTTCCGTATAGATTTTTGTTGGCTCAAAAGATTTACTTCCCAACACATCTCTTTACCTAGTAATATTTCACATCAATGTGTTTATTCCTTGAATGAAAACTTGAATTCTTATTCAAGCGAATTGCACTCTGGCTATCACAATATACAATGTATCTGTTCTATTTAACACAAATTTCATTCAAAAATCTATTTGCCGATAACATCTTCTTGCAAGGTTCTGTAACAGCAATAAACTCGGCTTTAATTGTGGATAATGCAACATACTTTTGCAACCTACAATGCCAAGATACGGCCCCATTAGCAAAATTAACAATAAACTTGATGTTGACCTTCTTGTCTCCAAATCACTTGCCATGTCTCCATCTGTGTAGCCAACTAATAAAGATTTATCACTTCCAAAATACAAATATATTTTGGATATATCTCTCAAATACTTCATTATCTATTTAACTGCTAGTCAATGCTCTTTCCTCGGATTTGCTAAATATCTGCTAATCGTTCTAACTGTATATGCTATGTCTAGTGTTGTACAAACCATATCATACATCAACTTACCAACTGCAGACGCATAAGGAACCTTTGTTATTTCTTTCATTTCTGTTTCACTTAAATCATTTTTCTTCAACCCAAGTAGAACTTCAACCGGTTTTGCATCTTTCATGTTGAATTTTTCAAGTACCTTTTCTATATACCTTTCCTGTAACACTAAAAGCTTTCCATCTCCCCTGTCACGCCAAATGAACATTCCCAAGATTTGCTTTGCCGGTCCCAAATCTTTCATTGCAAAGGATTCATTCAAGCTCTTTAAACTTGCAATCTTTGCCCCATCATGTCCTGCAATTAACATGTCATCCACATAAAGCAGTAGAATAATAAAGTCACAATCACCAAACCTCTTGATGAATACAGTGATTAGAAACAGACTTCTTGTAAGAATTAAACTTTTGTATTACTGTCTAGGAGCTTGCTTCAAACGATACAAACTCTTTTTCAGTCTGCATACCATATGTTCTTTTCCTCTGACTTTAAAACCCTATTTGCTCCATGTATATAGTCTCCTCAAGATCACCATGAAGAAAGGCTGTCTTCACATCTAACTGTTCAAATTTCAAATCCAAACTTGCAGTCAAAGCTAGAACAATTCTAATCGAAGACATTTTAATAACAAGAGAAAATTTCATCGAAATCAATACCTTTCTTCTGTCTGAAGCCCTTCACCACCAACCTTGCCTTGTACCTTGGTTGTGTGTTATTTTCTTCATGCTTGATCATGTAGACTCATTTGTTCTTCAATACCCTCTTCCCCTTAGGAAGATCCACCAACTCATAGGTGTGATTATCATGTAAAGATTTCATCTCATCTTGCATTGCCTTCAACCACTTCTCTATTTCTACATGAGCTTTTACCTCACTAAAATTTTCTGGTTCGCCACATTCATTGATTGTCACATATTCTGATGATAGATATCTTGTTGATGGAACTTGTTCACAAGCTAATCTCCTCACATTAGTTGGCTGCCCTTGATCAGAATCTACCTGTTCCTGTCCAACATCAACAAACTCACTAGAAATATCATCCGACACCACATCCTCACCCTCATCATCACTAGGTGGGGGAATAACTATGTCATCCTGAGCCGCCTCTTCACTTCTAGTTGAGGTTAAATGTTCTTTTATCTTTTCTAAGCTTTCTTCAAATTTCTTATGAGGAACTTCTTCCTTACCAAAGTCCTCAACTATTTGATCCTCCCTGAAAATTACATCTATGCTTCGAATCAATTTTCTATTTTTATGATCCCAAAATTTGTATCCAAACTTATCATAATTATATCCAAGAAAAATACATTCAACGGTTCTAGAGTCAAGCTTATCCCTTTGCTCCCAGGCACATGTGTAAAGGTTTTACACAAACTCTCAAATGAGAGTAACTGGCCTTTTTGTAACTCCAAACCCTTTTTGGTATGTCATTGTCCAAGGTATATATGAGAGATCTTTTGATCAAGTAAAAAGCTGTGCTCATGGCCTTACCCCAAAAGATTTTAGGCAACTTAGCTGAAGACAACATACTTCTCACCCTCTTAGAGATGGTCTTATTCATTCTTTCAGCCACTGCATTATGTTGAGGAGTATAAAGAACCGTCTTCTCATGCCTAATCTCATGATTGCTATAATATTCATCAAACTCAACAGAATAATATTCACCATTATTATCACTTCTAAGGCATTTCAATAGCTTATCGGTCTCTCTTTCAACTAATACATAAAAACTCTTAAAGATGCCAAAAATATTACTTTTATTTTTCATGTCATAAGCATACACATTTCTAGAAGTATCATCAATAAAAGTGACAAAAATAAATAGAACCACCAAAAGATTTTACTTCCATAAGCCCACACACATCAGTATGTACTAACTCAAGAACTTCTGACTTCCTCGTACTTGTTCTTGCAATGGATGTCATACGTTGTTTCTCAACTAAACAATGATCACAAGGATTAATTTTGATATCTTTGACCTTAGGAAAGAGATTTAGCTTCTTTAATGTTTGTACTCATTTCTCACTCATGTGTCCTAATCGATGGTGACACAAATCAGCAGTGGAATCAAATAAGGAGATACTAACCTCTCCTCGAACTAAATTCATTTTCATCTTGTACAAACTACAACACTTTTTTCCTTTAGCAACAACAAGAAAACCTTTCACAAGTTTCCACACACCTTGTGAAAATTGTGAACCAAATCCTTCATCATCAAGCACTCCGGCTGACAATAAACTCATCTTCAAATCTGGAATATGTCTGGCATTTTTAAGCACACACCTGTAACCCATGTTTGTCACGATATGCACATCTCTAAGTCCCACAATTTTGGAAATATCACTATTTCTCATTTTCACTATACTCAAATATGAAGATTTATAGGTAGTAGTAAAGAAATTTTCGCTTGGAGTTGAATGGAACGATGCTCCCGAGTCAATTACCCAACTAGCATCACAATTAGTCATCAAATAATCATTTTCACAATTAGAAAAAATCACCATGTCATCATGTAAAACATTTGTATTCTGTTCTCCTTCATCCTTGTCATCCTTATTTTTCAAGTCTTTATTGAACTTTCAACAATCTTTTTTTATATGACATGTCTTATCACAATAATAACACTTTAAGTGCTTCTTAGATTTAGACCTTCCTCAACTATTGTTCCTTTTGTTTGTCTCTATTTTTTGATCTACCCCTTATCTTCTATGACATTAATACATAAGAACCTATAGTTGGTAGAGATTTTCTCTTCACATCTTTATTTACTAATAACTTATTACCATATTCATTATAAGTTTTCCATCTGGTACAGCATTACTCAAAGAGATTATCAATATTTTCCAAATTTATGACAAAGTGTTGAAGAACAGGATAGCTTATCATTTCTCATCTAGAGTCATTTTTATCTTGACAAGTTAAGTAATAATATGGTTCATCTCATTGAGATGTTTACTTATGTTACTTTAATCTTTATATCTCAAATTTACTAAATTTTTTATCAAAAAAATCGTATTACCGTTGAGATAAACCCAAACTAAGATCTATAATTATTGGCACCATCGAGCTTGTAGCTTTCCGAACCAACGAGAACACTTAGCGGTACAGCCTTTATCCTAAGATCTAATCAACCTAGACGTAGGCAACGGTGACAGAAACCATTGAATGAATATTGGCCGTGGAAAAAAAAACCATTGAATATTGATATTTTAACCAACCAAAGGCAACTTTATTGGGCAATGCTAATGGGCCATTTGCTGATTTGACTCTTGCTGTTAGGTCGACCTTACATCGAAGAAACATGCTGGGTGACATTAATTAAAACATAATGGGCCATTGTTCTCTACTGCAGGCACATCTTTTTTTATATTATTTATTTTAAGTCATAAGTGAAAAATATAGCAAGTTCAACCTATAAAATAATTAACTAAAGTCTAAATTGTTGACAAAAAGAACTCATACTCATTCATACGAGTAATTTCGGGTTCCCGAAAATTGATAAACTTAAATTATTTTTAAAATAGTGATTAATCAAATTGAACAGTTATAATTATATCTTTGACCAAAATACTAGATTTGGTAAATATTGGACATGAGATAATTTTGAGTTTTTCTTTACAAAAGTAGTTTGATAGCTAGTTCTTCGTAAATACTCTTGCTCAACGATGTTATCTAGTTCTTCATATTTTGA
>JAVDBV010079917.1:0-14531 GCA_032619315.1 Piper longum | reverse complement strand
GTCGCTACAGTAACAGCGACCCGGGTACTGTAGCGACCCGGGTGCTGTAGCATGCGGGCCCCATTTGAAATCTTTGGGTGGATTATTTATAAAGTAAATCAGGGTTTTATAGAGGAGTGAACAACATTAGACGGCAGAAAGCAACGGCTCGAAAGACAGGGAGAACAACGACGAAGGAATTGGATCAGAAGACGAATCAGCTTTCTCCAAAAGAGTTTTTCTTTATTCTGATTTATTTTTCTTCGTGATTAATAATGTATTTCTTATCATATATGAATTTCTTGTGTTTATTTGAATATTCTATAAAGTAAATTCTTTTATAGGATTTTCAATGAAACTTAGTGCATGGATTAATAAAGGTTATTAATTTTTATTGATGTGATTGTGTTTTTGGATCATATATTTTATTCTATTCGTTAATGGTATCATTAGATTGACCACCTATTGATTGATTTAGAGATTTAATCTTGTCTAGAGATAGAAAGATTAGATTTGTCATTGAATAAAATAGCCATTGTTCATCTATTTTGGGTGATTTACATATGAGATAGAGATATACTCATGTCTTGGGTAACTGTTAAGGGCAGAACTTAATGTATCATTTTTCATACACAATTTTATAGAGATATAGAAATTGGGTGCGCGATTGATAAGTTTATGGTGAATCTAAGAGATGTCATAAATAATTAATTCCCGTGGTTAATGATTCGAATATGCAATTCATAAGTAAAAATTATAACTTTAATCATATAGAGCACTAAGTGAAATTGAAAATCCTATGTTTGTCGTCTTGAAATCAATTTATCATTTAAATATTACAGTTTTAGATTAATTTAGTCGTAATTCACAATTTAATCACTCTTTGAATTTGTTTTCATTTAAGTATAATTAATTAAATTAGTTTTAGTAATTAAGAATTTCTATAACTAATTCATCGTGGGACGATACTTTCTTATCACTGTTATTACTTGATTCGACACGTGCACTTCAGAGTCCATGGCTTCTTCCTTACCTGTTAATGAAGAAACATCCACATACAATGAGTTCTTCTCTAATAGCCTCGAGGTGTCCTCTCTTTAGTGTTTTATGACAGAAAAATTTATTTGTCTGTCTAGTGAGTCTTAGTCAATGCTCACATCCATTTCTGAGCTTTAAGAACTTTCAATTTTTACTCATATTGTCATAACAATTGCTATATATGTTGTTGGAAATTGGTTATGAACTACAAAAGAGTATCTGAAAGCGTTCCAACTGCATCTGGACTACAGGATTTGAAGGAACTCAAGGTGCAATGGTATTCTGCTGATGAGTATTTTGAACTGGCTTACACCAAGGGTGATAGAAAACAGATGTAATTACCCACGCCGGAAGCTCTCAACTCCTATTGATAAACCTCTCACTTTTCCTTATTCTTGTTTTTCTTAACGTTATGTGTTCTTTATTGCTAGACTTGTGTATGTACTATGTACAGAGTGGTGAAGACATTGAAAGATTATGCAGTTCAAGCTTTGGGAAGCACAATTGGTCGGTCATCTGGGTTCTTTGACATACATAGTAAATTGTCTTATAGATGAAAAGGTGGATGAAATATCAGACACCAGATTACAGGTCTCCAACATTGAGCAGGTAATCTTTTCGTTGGTATTGTAGTCAATTATCAGTAACTTATAACCATGTCTTCTATTAAAAGGCTTTTGGTTTGGTTGTTTTTAGAGACTGCAAACATGCCAAGCTCATAGAGACAAGGGGGGCATTGCACAACAATCTCTTGACATCCCAAGTCCAAAGCACAACAAGAGATATACATTACCAGGCACTGCACCACTCATTCTATTTACAACCTTTTGCAAGTAAAGTAGTAACTCTTCTTCCCAATTGAATATATCTCGTGGCTCAACTTTTTGGGTCCAAATGCTTTCTTGCTCAGTTGGAAGATCCTTGAATGGTTGTGGACAAGCAGCTGTTAAACATCAGGACTTTGTCAAAGAAGATGAAGACGACTGGCATGTTCTTTGCACCGGTAACTTTTGCTAATCATCTTCTCTCTTTGATGGAGTTTCATCCATAATCTTCCCTTTTGCTTCTATATTTTTCTCTTTGGTTCTATTAGGTGTCCTTTTAAGTTTTATTGTCTAGCCATTTATTTGCCTTGTTGGGCAAGTTATGAGTTAGGCTTTAACGTAACTAAACTAGTTAAGATGTACTATCTGCATCTTATACTAGTGATAAATATTTTTAATTTTAATTTTATAAATAAATTTTCGTTGAATAATGAAATAAATTATATTATAATTTAATATTTTAGATACAGATTAAAATTCAAAGATAAATCCTTAAATTATAATAATTTGATTATATATATATATATATTATATTTTGATTGATTATATTATAATTAGAGGTGGGTATTGAGTTCCCCTTCTATAATAAATGTAAACACGTCTATTTCATGTTCAATGCCCGTATGAAAATCTTAGTACCTATTTTTTATCTTAATTTGGGAGCCTAATTCAATAGTTGTCAATTAATTTAGAGTCTGCCCGAATTGTCTAAGTTTTTGTTTATTTAATCTATTTTTTCTTTCTTGGATTATTTGCTGTTTGTCACAGAGTTAATCCTCTATTAATTGATCCAACATTGCAATGTTTTCTCGTGTGCAGCAATCCTGTCGACAATCAAAGAGAAGACACCTTTATCTTCAATCAAGTATTACAATTTTCCATTGTTTCTTCCATATAATTGAGCCAAATTTGAGAGTGTGAACCATTTTGACCAATCTATCAATCAGTATTGCTATTTTTTATCTATAGGAGGACCTTTGCTCCATCACCAGCTCCCCCACCTGGAACTTTTGTCTTTGCAGGTATTTCTTTCGCATGAAATATATCATTCAGGTATCTTTTTTTAAAATTTATCACAAACAATAAACTGATACCAAAGCTCTACTTCCAAAACAGACAAAAAAATTGTCTCCCCAAATCGAGCTTTGAGTATGATTTCGCGTTCTGCTTCACTCTTAACCACATCGACTTCTTCCAAGCATTTTAGCCAGATAAAAATGGTAAACCAGCTAAATATCAAATTATCATTAGTTCAATTAGCCAATAATGCCCATGTTGATGAAACTTATCTCTGACCTGAAAGTTTTTTACCCGCGCAGGATAATTCAACCCTTCGGAAATCTGCATCAGTGCGGGTTCAGGGCGAAAAGAGATTGAGCAAAGATAATGATCAGATTTCGACCATGAGCAAACGATTTCTCAAGGCCTTGCTAAGCAGAAGCAAACCAAGGAAGGATCTAGTTGTGCACAGTTACTTAGATGAACAGTAAAGATTATTTACCAAAGAATGATCCACAACTTCTATTACTTGATGCCCATTTTCCCCTGTTCTAGTCTTACCTAAATATGATTTGCTCTAGTCTACCTGAATATGTTTACGGTACTAAAAAGATGAAGAACTAAGGATTGCACTGACAGATGAAGTACTCTTAGTTCATGCTCGTGCACATTTAGTATCATGGAATCAATAGATAAGGAGCAAGACGTACTTCACAATGTAATGTTTAGTACATTCCTATAGCAGGTAATAATCTGACATAATAGATTGTGTAATAACTACTTCATTACATGTCTGTAATGCTACAATCCCAGATGGAGTAAAAAGTACATCACATATCATATACGCTAAAAAGAATAAAAGCTGTATTCAAGAACCAGTTACCTTCACGCTGCTTTCTAATCTTCCCGTAACTCCGTGCTTCTGAAAATCCAATCCAACTTTCCAAGTTAAACTATCTTTCAGTGTCTTCTGGAATAAACTTGACCACGTACAGATAAAGCCTACTGAGTTCTGAGTCGTACAGAATCAAAGAACATTTTTACACACAAGTATATGTTGAGAAGGTGTTGAGGAAGGGCGTTTGTGATAAGCAGCCCATCACTCAGAAATGGCCGAGAATCAAACCTGTATTTACAACTCGGAGAATTACACTAAACAAGTAACTAAGCATATATACATATTTTAAAGCGTCTGGCAAACAAGTGCTAACTAGCAAACATAATTACAACGATCCATACACTGCTTCACATTCTTAAGCACCTCAATGATACACAGCTGCAGAGATTTGAATAAAGCCAGACTCAAAAAGCCGGAAGCAACCACCCCATGGTCCAACCTAAAAGTAAACCAGCACCAGCAAGGCCTAATCCCACAGCAAAAGCAACAGCATACTTGCCAATGTCATGCCCCTTTGAGGCCCCTTTACGCTTGACTGCCCTACGTCCTGCTTTTCTCAGTTGTTTTACCTTCAATGGCATCCAAGGTAACACAGGAAATAGCGTTGAAAGCTGACTCTCTTTTGATTTGAGCTGGAGAATAAGACTTTCCAGCTGCAGGAGCTGGATCCATTGTTTATATGCAAACAACTGAGATGCCTGTCGAAAGAAGAGCTTCACAATGTGCTCCTTTTCCGTGTATGCCTTCTGTGCCGCCTTTTCAGCTTCTCGAGCTCTAGTTTGAGAGTGCCTAAGCGCTTCAAGCAATTGAGCTTTACTTGGTTCATTTCCTGATAACAGTCTATTTTCACTAGAATCATTACCTGCTCCACCGCTACAACTGTTAGTTCTGTCACTGCAAGCAAATTGTAAAAATTAGAATTAGTTTTGCAAAGAAGCAGCTTATTACACCACATTCCAACTAAAACTAAAAAATGAAAAAAATATAAAGAAATTAAACAGTTCAACTAAAAAGTAGGTCAGAACAGCAACAGTTCATAGCAGAACTGTAATTCTCTTTCACAAAAAAGCTTTCAATGAAGACTATATGTATTAGAGGAAGGAGTCTATAGAAGAAAATTTTCACATTCAAATGTTATCCCATGCAACTGAATGGACCCAACCTTTGGGCTGAATGACAACAGCCTTCCATCTAATATTTTTTTCCGATCCATCCAATGCAGCCACTACATATAGCAGCCTTGTCATTGTTCCAAACAGACAATAATTACTTCAAAAATGATAACAAAAATTAAAATGTGTGCCTAGTCTTTACCTGCTTAAGTTGTCTACATCACAGTGTAAATTGTTTGCTTCACCAGCTAACAAATTGTCCACATCATCATTTCTGTGCACAAGCTCCCGCTGCAAATAACCAACTGCTGCCACTAACTCGTTATCAACCTTCTGATCTAAAACCAATGGAAAAAATCTGTCTCTCTCAAGACTCTCAATACCAGTAATCATAGTTTGAACTCTATTTATTTTCCGAGGTTGTGGCAGATCACAGTTCCGAATTGGTTCCAGTGACTTCTGCGCCACTAGTAAAGCCAGCTCACTTCTATCAGTTGTTCGCCACCATGGCCCAGCTTTCTCATTTTCCAGCCATGAAGTTTCCATATCAGTAAATTTCTGTTCGGATTTCTTGACAAAGTCAAGATCTAAAGGCTTCCAATCCACCAAATCATTCTCTTTGTATAAGTTGCAAAGTTCGCCTTTATTTTTTGGCTGAAAGTCATTACTCGAAGCCTTCAAGGACGTAAGTCCTCCTGTATCTAGTTCACGCTTTGCACATGTAGCAAATGCTATTTCCTTAAGATCACTCATAGAGTTTTGGCTCAATAATGAATCTTTATTGATGTTGGAATTTGGCAATTTTCCCCCTTCTTTGCTGCTGTCAAGCTTGGAGTCCAAGGCACTTAGCTTTTCATGCATGTAATCCTTCGGGCATGCATAATTAGGCTGAAGTTGAAGCCACCAGGTTGTATCAGGTGGAAGATTTGGGCTTGCCGGATTCCAGTTGAGTGGCATAGTCCTCGAGTTTGGATGATCAGGGTCTATTGGATTCTCACCATTTGATGACATATTTGATGAGGAAGATGAGCTATAAGCTAGCTTTGGAGCTCTTTTAGCATCCTCCTGAACGAAATACCTATTTGCTGTACGTTGCCATGCAGCCCTAGCTTCAGCTGCCGCCATCAGCACTCACTCTTGTTCACTCACTGCAGTAAAAAATAAGTTACAGGCTTATGCGGTCAGATGTGTAAGCAGGAAGCAGAGATATTAAAATTGTTGTTACAATAAAGCAAATAAATGGCAGCCATATAGTAAAAATCCCATATATTAACCAAGAATCAATGAAGATAATATCACCTCCTTCAAAAAGTCATCACCGTGATTTTGTAATCTTGACACCTAAAGTTGTACTTAAGCCACTCAGCTCGACTTAATATACATCGTATACCCCACAGTGAGAAACCAGAGCTCTAAAACTACATTCCGTGCCGCAATCGTATTCATGATGAGATCAATCTGGAAACAACTGCCATCCTTTTGATTCACATTTAAGTGAAAACATCCCACCGAAAATTAACAGTCGAAACACGATGATCAGTGAACAAAAATATATACCTACAATCCAATCTTCTCTACACTAATTTAAGCTTCCTTCTAGATAAACAAAGAGCACACTCAAAGTAGCTTGTCTACAACAGGAAAGACGGTGGCAGAAGTCCTCACCGAGACGAAAAGCTAGTATTTGATGGATCAACCACAAACTAAAAACTTACAAAGACAAAACTGCCAAAAAGCGTCCAACCCTCATCAAATCCAAGACCACAACATTCATTAGGAGGCAGGTCCAAATCACTCACAATATTACACACAAAAAAAAAAAACTTCACAAAACCATTCACTCCCAAGAACAAGTGAAAACAATTCAGAGACACCATAAAAAATGTAATGTAAGAGCAAGAAAATACTTCCATAACAACAATTCACGCAGTAAATTCAACCAATCAATCCATAAAACCAAAATGAATAGCCCAACAAAACAAGATTATCCGACCAACAACACCAATCATTGCAAAAGAAAAAAAAAACATCAAAATTCAACCATAAAGCTACACTATTTCCTCCATAAACCCACCCACAACAACCAACTCAAACCCGGCAACCGCAAACTCAAACAAACCACACAAAAAGAGCATGAAATCAGACAGTTTAGAGCACAGAAGCACCACCTCGAATTCTGAAAACTGGCGCCGAAGCCGGATCGGGTAAGTGTATGCCCAAAACTGGTAAAAATTGGATCTTTCTGCACAGTGAAGACGAGGAGAGACGGGAAGACCATCCAACAACTTCCCTTGAGGAGGACTCTGCGGCCTAACCGACTGAGATCGTCGCCATGGATGGCCGAAGGGCGGCCATTGGCGATCTTGGAGGATTTGGGTCGGGATTGCTCGTTTGCTTTCCCAGCAAATATTATCATTTTCCCTTTTTTTTAATCATTAATAATAACAGAGAGATGTTTCTCATGTATATAATAACTGCCAATTTTACTTTTCTGGGCATACTCTTTTTATCTTATACCCAATCAGTCCTTAACTCTTCCGTGTGGTGCTACTAGAACATTCTTCAGATGTATGGATTACCGCGTTATTGATAAATTTTAATTGTATAAAAAGTTTATTACGATTAAATAAACTACAATAATTTAACTTTTATTTATATTTTATTTAATTAAATCTTTTACATTTAACAAGAGACCGATTTTGAGTTACATTGTTTTTATTAAGAAGAGTATTTTGGTAATTATCCAATCTAAATAAAAATTATCAATCTACTTGAATTAGCAAGTTTAGAAAATATTAATTTGATCTAATAATCACACTTATGATATGGACAAAAAAAGCACATTTGTTATGGTAAAAAAACACACTTTTTACGAGCTAATAATCATTCTTATTAAAAATTTTTAGTTGTCTAAACTTTTAATTCAAAGTTATATTATCATTTAGTCATGTCTTGATTTATCAGCTTATAAATACAATTTTTTTTTGTTTATTCACGATGACTTTTTTTTTTGTCAAAAACCTGTAGATACGACTGAAAGTTGTTTGTTATCTATTATGATGATTTGTATTATCAACAACAACAACGACTATGATACAAGTTTTATAAATTTTTTGTTCAAGCAAAGCATTAATGAATTGGATAAACTAATTATAGGTTAGGGGGGGATCTAATGGCATTCAATTAGCAACCCTAACCTTGGAGGGTAAATTTGTCATCTCTTAACAGGCGCAGAGATGGGAAGGATTTTTTTAAGAGAAGATATGGGGCCCATTTACGAGACGGATGGGTCACAAAACACGCCAAGTGGTGGGCCCGAAGACGTCACGTATTCAAGAAGCCGTACGCCATGTAGTCCACCCAAAATTGTTTAAGAACGTCCACATTTTAAACGCAGCACTAACTCGAACAAAGTACATCCTCAACAGCCAAAACCCAAAAAAAATAAAAAAAATAATTGCTGGTTAAAAAAAAAACAATCACAATTTGGAGGAAAAACTGTAAGTAAAAGAATTTTTGGGACGGAACAAGCCTTTTATTTGGTAGAAAATAATAATAAAATTGTTGCGAAGACTATAAATTTAGATGAAGAGAGGAAATTTAAAAAAATGGCGGGTAAAGATAATAGATATTAAAATAAGGAACCTCAATTTTGAAGTGTAAGTTATTTGACCTGGGAGCTAAGAATAAGATCCAATGAGTATACGATATTTATTAATGTCAATATTTTTATAAAGGTGTCATTGCCCAGTTTTAGTAAAGCTATCATGACATCTTATCAGGCACTACCAATTTATCGTCATATACCTCACGGCAAAATATTGTAGCTGATTAAGGATAGCCTTCACATTATGAGAAGCATTAGATTGGTTCATTTCTAGTAAGCACTCTTTTCAACCTTTTGAGTCTCGTTAATGTTTATTGAGATAATATTAGTATAATGATTTAGTTTACACTTGGGTAATAGTATCAGAGATGGCATATGACCTCTATAACAAGTGTTAGAACGGATTATAGACTCGCGGGAGCCATTTAAATTTTGGAATTTTTCAAAGATAGATAAATTGTAAGACGCAGTATAGTCTTGCTTCAAATGTTTAGTGAGTCATTCTCGCTATATCAGTGGGGATGGACTTGAAAATCTTTAACTTTATTAGTTATTTTTTTAAGACAAATCATGTTGATTTTTTTTTGTTCAGTTGCAATGAGTTGAAGTCTCATTTATAATATGTTAATAATTAAGTTATAAAGCATTGCAAGATTTTATTAGTATAAGCCTGTAACCTGATCCCTTCCCTTGTGGACTGTTTTTCTTGTTTTGGGCTTTTGTCTTTGTTATTTTTTGAGGGAGTGGACAAAAGTGAGACGGTGATGCAAGATTTTATTTTATTTTATCAACAATGATATGCAAGGTTGCAACGGGCAGTGCTATGATTGTTGATGAGATTCCCACTGAGTTAACTTGTGAGTTTGGAAGTTTAATTCATTATTATGTTTATTGACGATGATTACAATACATGCAACTGGTAAACATAATTATCTGCCTAATAATGATTCGTCGTATCATATATATTAATACGACATTGACTGCATGATTGCAAAGATTGATGTGAGTTTGGCGGGGTAATTATTTCTGCAAGAGGCACTTCAAGAGGCATGAGTCTTTCTTTATCCAACAACACAAATTAGGACGTCAATCTTGTCTAGATTAAGCTATGGACCCCCGCCTTTTATAGTTGACAGGAAACAATGAGTTCCATTTATTGGCTACACTCTATTATGTTGGCGCTGATTTGAATAGTATGTTAGACAGACTTCAAAGGCAGAGCAACACAAGGTACACTGAAGTGATGATAACTAGAAAGAACAAAGAAGCGAAAATGACATTGTGAAGAAAAACTTGCCACTCGCCTGTCTTCAATGCCCTGTCCAGCTCTTTGCGTAAGCCCATCAAAACCCTCCAAGCTGCTAAAAGATCGAATGGAGGGATATCATCCACAATCCAGTTTTTCTCATTTGAGCCACCCAATCCATAGTTTCCTCCTCAGAATTGGTAGTTCTTTCTTGAGCATGAGCACCTGCTGTCGGTTGCAATCCGATGTGCAGAAAACGAGGAACGCATCTTTTAGTCCAAATTCTACATCAACTGAAAAGTCAGTTTCAATTGCTTAAAGCACATGTTAAACACAGATAATACAACGATCACTTTCATGGCATAAAATGTAAAGAAGCAGTTAACTGGTTTTAAACTAGAGCAAATAACGATCAAAATATGCTACACAATAAACATGCCCGAGCTGTTAGGAATGTTCACAACCAGTTGACAAAGAAAACGTAAAGATGATTTTATTTGAGAGAAAAAACAGAGGGAAATGTAAGCAATCTCACTTCACCCAATGCTCGGGCTAGTGAGAGATTTCAAGGACCAAGAACCTGGCCCCGAAATTTTTTTTTTTTAAATAACGTTGTAAATGGATATAAACTTTGAACAAAATTCAGATATACCAGTGATTTCATAAGACTCTGCCTCCCATTATCACCATCGTTAGATACTTGCAAAAGATAATGAGCCCTTAAAATTAATACAATGAAAGTTTTAAACAACTTTAAACCCAAATGCACGATGATAAAAATAGGAATATACACCATCAAGAAGATTCTAATATATATAGTTAGTCGACGTTGCCATTAGATTGACCTCGATATGTGAAATGCGCATTTCAAAGTCTGTCTAATTGTCAAAATATCTATTAGCTATACGATTATAGCTCATATTATACTTTATATATATATATATATATATATATATATATATATATAAAGTATAATATGATTCCTCACCCGTAATTATGGAAGGCACGGGAACCCAATAAATAACCGAGCCTAATTAATAGAAATGAAAGAAGAAGAAAAAGAATGATAGGAGTCCGAGATCTTGACCCCTAGCCTACCTGCAAGTGCAAGGCTTGAAGTGCTTCGACACAATACAACCCTGAATCATCGTGGGAGCTCGCTCAAAAATAGACAATGAGACCTTGAAGTGCTATTGTTGGGATGTGAAGGAAGAGAAGGGGTCATTTAGAGCACAAGACCAGGGGAGCAAAGTCTCCACTAAGGAAAAAAAAGTCTAGTGGAGCAAAGTCTCCACTGCCATTGTCCGTTCAAGATGCTTCTCCATTCCCGGTGTTCCCTGCCTCCATCAAAGCCAAGCTGTCAAACAAAGCATTCCTCAAACCTGCGGCAACGAAAAAGAGAATATCATCTTTGTTTTGCAGCTTTGGTGTCCAATTTTTCGGTGACCTTTCCGGATAACCCAGACCATGACAAGACCATGGTCAAGACCATCAAGGTGAGGCAAAAAATCCCTCCTCTATGTCCAAGCTTTCCTTTGCCACTTTCAAAGCCCAAAGTCACCGAAATTCTGCCAAAAAGTAGCTGATTGGAGAAGGGAAGAGGCAGAGTAGAAAGCTACAACTACTCAACCACTCATCGATTGTGGGGCTTTCGTCCGGCCAGCCAGAGGCTGATCTGACTAAGTGCCGCCTCCGCTCTGCACCCCTCATTGCCAAAAATACAAGATCGTCTGTCGGAGAGGACCCCCATCACCGAAAATCCACCGTAGAAGTTCCTGGCCAAACCAGTGAAGTGCATAGAAAGGACCGATCTTAAGGCCTCCATCCGGCAAGCCTTGGCCATCGCAAGAAACATCACTGACTCCAGTGGATTACCCAAACATACTGGAACATGACCTATCTGAGATACACTATTGGGGAAGCCACCGGTCCCTAAAAATTTGCTAAGAAAATCTAGAATAGCAGAGAAAATAGACATCTTCCGGAGAGTGTTTCGGTCAACCAGTACCATCTCCGGTCGTACCCTCATCACCGGTCTAATTTCCGTCACGCCGGCTTCATCCCTGACCAAGTTTTATCCTCGGAGAACCCTGGCATTGCTGGAAAAAATTCAGGAAGAGGCCCATCGGAGGGCAAGAACTGAGTGCCCTGTCGTTGCTCTGTTTTGAGCCGAGCCAAAGAAAAGTGTTGAAATTGGAATTTCATTGTCTTGATCTAATAGAGGAGAACTTGTCATCTTGGATGCACTCTGGAAGCCTTGCCTAGTCAAAAGTTCATGCCTTTTTGGATGGTCGCCTAACTACTACCGCCACCCTGCTCTTTGGAGCTCAGTGAGGAAGAAGCCTTGGAGTTGGAACATGGCTGCCCACTTGAAAAGATCACTGCCTCGCCACCTTGTTGCTGCCGACACCTAGGAGAGAAGAACCTCTACGGTGCTTGTCAACAACCCCTTGGAGAGTGCTGCTGTTTTGGAGTATGATATGTTGCCAACCTGCTGAGAAGCCAACCGTAAAGCCTTGCAATGAAGTTCTGGAGTTTGGTCATTTTGTCGTCTTGCTGCATTGGAGAGTTGTCGCCCAAAACTTTGTTGCCTTGATGCTGTGAAGGAAGTTGCACTGCCTTACCTCATTCCTTGTCTCTTGCCGTAAAGAGGAGAACCACGCCGTACGCTCTTGGAGTCTGACTGCTCGTCACTGTCGTGCTATCTTGGAAACTTGCTATTTTGCCATGAAGGGTTGCCATGTAGCCTCTGCTGCTTGGAGCAACTTTGTCGAGGAGTCTCTTGATGTGTTGCCGAGGAGGTACAGGGGAGTTATTACCGGAAGTTTGGGGCTTGCATCGCTGCTTTGTTTTGATATTGACAAAGCTTGTACTTTGTTGAAAAAGAGACTGCCATTGGAATACAGAGCAATTAGAAGAAGAAAAGAAGGAGAAGGCTTTCCACCTAGCCACCGCTCAAAGTTGGATTTTTGCCTAGCCATTGTGCTAATCGCCAAAAAGTTTTGCCAAAAGTCCAGATTGTGGATGGGATTCACGCCCGCGGGAGATTGTGATTTGGAGTTATCAGTGGAAGATCCTTCCCACTATAATCAGTGCCAAAGAGTAGAAGGAAACTCCGAGGAGGCAGATGACCCATTTACCCATCTAAGTCTTATCCATACCTGATTTGCAGCCCCATGGAGGTTGATGGTCATTAGCCCAATTCACTTAAATTGAATGTTTGCAATAAGGCGAATCAATCTGATTAATTTGGTCCAATTTGGATCAATCTGAATTTCAATTAAAATTTTATTTTGAAATTTTTAAAGAATAAATTATGTATAAAATCAAAAGATTGAAATGACAAAAATTTTACTACGATTTATAATTTGTGAAGAAATTAAAAATTAATAAATCATGAGTATCAATCTCAATCGTAGAGTGGCTTAGAGATTCAAATTGAACCTTAAAAAATTATATAAAAATATCTGCGTATTATTTTGTGCTCGTCATATTTTTATTTTTTATCGTATTATCTCTTTCTACATTAAGTCGCCTCGGTCCTATCAAACTTTCAAACCCAAATAGAAATACACAATGTGCAAGAGCAGACCATTTTGTGCCCTAACAATATATATATATATATATATATCGTCACTTAAAAAAATTTCTACTTATAAGGGATGAATTCATTACTATAAGGTCCACGCTTAGTGCATTGATCTTCACCCACAATAATTGATCCGAAGAGATATCAATTACACACACATGATCGGAAGATATATCATAAATATCGGGGCTATCTTTTATGTTCCTCTCAAACCATTCATCCCACATTCATCCCACCTCATGGCAGCACCTTTGCCAACCACTAAAAAGATCACCCAAGAAATTGAGGAAGGCCTTTGTTGTACTACTTTCATCCTCCTCATCCTCCTTATAATTACCAAAATCAAGAACATGAGATTCTAATGAGGGTGCACTCTCAATCTTGGTGTCAGAGAATAGATCGAGGAAGGGATGGTGTAGAAGCATATCAGCCATCCACCGGGCCTTTGGGTCGACAGAAAAATAGTGTCTCAAGAATTCTTTCCTGTAGTTCGATAACCCCAACAGGATGTCTTTTCTATTAGACATGCAACTCAGCAGCTGCTTCCCAGTGAGCATCTCAAACACCACATATCCGAGACCCATATATCCATTGGCGGTTCACAAACGACCTTAATCGCCTCCTGCGACATGTGATGGTCGGTTCCTCGAGCACCTAACTTCCTTCCCACTTCTTGGCAAGTTCAAAATTGGCAATTTTAATACATTCTGGCACCACCGAGGAAGACAACGAGACAAGGATGTTATCGGGCTTGACGTCACAGTGCACGTATCCTCTAGAGTGGTTGAGTGCAAGACCTTTGGTTAACAAACAAGCAAAGTGTCACACCTTGCATTCGGGCAGCCGGCCACCTCGCCGGTGAATATAGTTATCAAGGCTACTTTCATCCACAAACTTTAGCATGAGATGGTAGACAACTTTGCCGTCTATGTTGATAGAGTGAGCATCACTGAGACAGCTTACTACATTCTCACAATCAGCGAAATCGGTGAGAACATAAGTCTTGCATCGAAGAAACTCCTACGAAGACGTTTTTGATGGGATAGATGATTTAAAGGCAACTTTCTTTCCTTGATATCTCGCCGCTAAGCGCTATGTTAACTCAGGCCGAAGTCAACTCCTTTTGCCTCCTGCTTGACACTCATTAGGACGTCACCCTACAACTCCTCCTCCTGCCGATGCACCATGACCGACATATACCTCTTTCCAATTTTTATTTGCCTGTCTCTCTCTCTCTCT
>JAVDBV010079916.1:0-11840 GCA_032619315.1 Piper longum | reverse complement strand
CATATGTTTTCGTGGGTAATGGAATACCCATTTGCCAGATTGTATTAGTTATTTTTCGGACCAGTAACATTCGTTACTGATGGTTTTCTTATAATATATGTAGGTCTCGCAAATCCTATATCGACTTCGGCGGAAGGACAGATAAATCCTACACACTTGAGCTCAACGTAAGATTTTCTTTCTTGCATTTATTTATATTTGATGCATTTTGATGTTATTTGACAATGTCTTCCATTCTCATGATACGAAGAGGGTTATTTCGATCTATTTTATGGATCGAGTCTCACTGACTAATAATATTAAACATGTCTCGACTCGATCGTAACATTTCTGATCCGGTTCTTAAGTGAACCGAAATTGGGGTGTTACAAATTGGTATCAGAGCCATGTCTTGGTCTATTGAGATGAAAGGCTTTTGTTTTGATCCAAGTGTGTCGAGTTGTCCTTAGCCAAGTCGACAGGTATTTCTTTGGTTTCTTTTATTACGATTTAAGATTGTGTGGTCTGTGAGACCTGTGTGGCGCATGCTTAGGTGCTTGCGATTATAAAGGATTTATGGGATGGATATAATGAGATCATGGTTTAGTAGACACCAACAATGATCTCAATGGAATGTAATGATAAGCTATGAGACATGCCTTGCTGTTACCATTCCAGTGATTTGGACGATGTAAGAGTGTCCACATGCTTAGTTAGCTGAAGTTGTGCTTGACGGTGACCGAGGATACCTATAACTTTGGCAACCACACTGGAGCACTTGCCCATCTTTTTGCATGTCACCACATCAGTCCTTCCTTAGGACATGGTGTACATTGCAAGACAGACTTATAATAGATAACATAATTATGATGCTTGGAGTACAAAGATACTAAAGTAGTTACGTGACAAATGAACATGGATCATTGAGTGACTTAAATAGATCCATTAGTCATAGTCTTAGGTCTGTAGTCTAAGGTCTACAGTAAGGAACATAGACCTTCAACTTATACTACTGGAGATCTTCAACTTAATTAACTACTTTTGAAAATAACAAAGTCTTTTAGTTTGCATTAATTAGGTTGAGTAGTTATAGGTGGTATCAGAGCCAACCTGAGACCATGTTGGATGATAAGAGTCCATCTTGATACTGATTACTATGCTCATGAGTCATAAATGGAATTTCATGAATGAAATTTCCTTGAGGTGAGTGGAATATAAGATCTGTGAGATCCCTCAACTTAGTTCTACATCTAATACATACTAAGGTAAGATCATGTTTATTAGTAGGAATAAACTATCGATTTTCAACTTCGGTTAACCACTTTTGAAGAGATGACTTAGCCCATTAGCTTGCAATTTGGATTGGGTCGTTACCGATGGTATCAGAACCTCTTAGTTCCGTGTTAGATGGTGGGCTAGGGATGTTGGTTTGGCTACATGTCACGGAGCAAAGAAAGTCGTAGGCTGGGACTAGCAATAAGCCGAGTGTAGGAATTTCGAAGACAAAGTTTTCTAAGGTGGGTGGATTGTGAGTTCTCTCAACTTAGTCTCACATCTAATATTTGCTAAGGTAAGATCATGTTTATAAGTTGGAATGAGTTATTGATCTTTAACTTAGTTAACCACTTTTGAAGAAATGGCATAGGCCCATAACGTTGCACTTTTGGACCTGGTCATTACAAATGGTATCAAAGCGACTTAGTTTTGTGTTAGATGGTGGGTAGGACTAGATTATTAGTAAGGCTACCAGTCATGGGCTAAAAAAGGTCATGGTTTGGTGCTAGCAACAGGGCACGTATAGGAACTTAAAAGACGATATTTTCTAATGTTAGTAGATTGTGAGATCATTCAAAATAGTCTCACAACTAATATATATTGGGGTAAGATCCTATTTATTAGTGAAAATAAACTATAGATTTTTAACTTTGGTTATCTACTTTTAAAAAGATGATTTTGGCCTAGTTGTTTGCACTTCGGACTAGGTCGTTATAAGATCCCTCACAATTAGTTAGCCCAATTAGTTATATATTCAACATCTATTAAGGTAAGATCTAATATATTATTGGAGATGTGCTTATGGTCGTTAACTTTGCTAACCACTTTGAAAAATAACTAAGCCCATCAGTATGCAATAATTGGGCTAGCTCATTACAGGATATGGTCAAATTAGAAATTAATTACATGTTTATGTTATTATCTAATTTTTTCTCTCATCATCGAAGATAATTTTTTTCACTAAAGAGTAATATTTCACTTATACAATTATTGTCTCATTTTTTTTCTTAGTTTTCTTTAGCCAATTAGTATAAGAATCAAAATTACAATTTTTTTTAAGAATATTTGAATAAATAAATATTACATTATCATGATAACGTTCAAAGCCTATGATTGATATGCCTTAGGTTTTTAATTTTCTATTATAATTTAGTAATAAATTTTAAAATATTACTAATATCATTAGCTTGTAGTTATTGCCAAACATTCGATTATTTGGTTGTATTTTGTTTTGTCATAATCGGTTGAATTCCGTCACAAATGCTTATGACGTCACTCGGACTAGATCATTCAATTGTTGATGCCCATCTCTACTCTTGATTCTTTGACTCAAAGATACAATAAACTTTAGAGCGATTTTTGTTTTGGGGTATTGATCGGATGCACAAGATTAAAAAGATTTACAAACTTGATAACAAATTAGTAGGAAAGTGCTGCCAAATACATGTAAATTAATGTTTCACCAAAGAAAGGATGGCATAATTTGATATTACTAAGAGGTGGGCTAATCATAGGTAATTACTATAAAGGGGGGAAGGGGAGGTGTGGGGGGATGGATGGGGGATTTGTGGGTGGCTAGAAGGGGGACTTTTGAATTATGGATCTAAAATACCCTTCCTGGTTTAGCAATTTTCTTAAAAAAATATTTAGAACAACCCCAAACGGGTAGACTGAATCATCGCCTAGGCCAAGAGCGGCCGCTCTTAGGCATCTGTCGAGGCGCCCCAAGGATGGGTAGGCCAAATCTAGACATCCACTCTTCGCATACAATAGGCTTCTCCTGGCTGCTCGCCCTCTGCCTACAGCAAGCCGCCCCTAGCCACCCAAGATTAAAGGCATCTAGATCTAGCCGCTTCAAGGCTAAAGGAGACCAAATAGGATGGCTAGGCCTGGCCACCCTTGTAGCTACCCAATTAGGCCCAAAGAATGGACTAAATATTGATGTAATAATTCGAAGAGCTATTTATTGGACTACCAGCCGACAAACTTTACATAAGTGAATCTCAACCCTTAAGGAGGCTTATGATAGTAATCTTATAGGGCATACATACACAATGCGTGTTAATCATACTACCATAGAAAAACTCCAACTTTTAAAGCTCCTAATATGAGCGCTCTGAGTCATAAGAGAGGCAACAACTCCTCTACAACTAAGAAGGTGACATTATAGATGCAATGATCACTCCGAGCTACATGAAGGAAACACCTTCAATGCAGTTAAGAGGTTGTGTTTTTCATAATATGGATCCATGATCCAGTTCTTATACTTAGTTTCAGCCTTTGAGTTCAGAAACTTTTTCTTAAATGATGTTGATCTCGTAGTAAAATAAAAATTGGGTCATGGTTACCTATTCCACATACCCCGTAGACAGAAATTAAATACACAGAGGCATCATCACGTGCCAGCGTGCCAAACCCTAATAGTTGGTATTCACGTGGCCCTTCAAGCGGCATGAACTATAAGCTCTTTCAGTCCACATTCCTCTATCACACACACATACATCTACTTCTAAAAACGTCTTGTGTACTTTAATCGCTCCTCATTATATTTTGAGACTGTAAGGCTTACATACTATGTAGGCAATTATTAAAATGATCCAAAGTTACCACCCTGCATTACAATAATACAGTTTAAATCACAAACCACACGTAGTATATCAAGTACACCAACATAGGCTATATGGCACCTGAATATCATGCATACATCATGTAACCCATAGTTCCCAAAATACACAAGTTGTAAAATCCCAAAATACATAAGTCATACAGCCAAAATACATGGGTCCAATACAAAACTAACTTTAATAATAAAACTTTATTCTTCTTCATATTAAATCATCAAGTAAATAAAATTAAGTAGCAGAAGTGTATCTGAATCCATAAAAGAAAATTGATTCTTTACCCCCTTAGGTTTTGATCTTCTAAATTTAAGAATTATTTTCAAAACCAAAATTTCTTGATGATAGGATTCTATAAAGAAAACTACTTATGAATTCAGAGACCATAACCTCCTTATTTATATGCTTAATTTCATAATTTCAATTTGACTCATCATAAATGAGAAATTACGAAAATGTTATCTATACATTGAATTTCACACCTTTATTTATAGCCTATAAATACTTAACTTTAAGAGATTAATTTAATTTAGGCCAACCTTACATAACAGCATATGATACAATTCTTAATTCTTGTATATATTTATGTCCAACATCTAATAATCTCTCACTTGGAATATATATATATACACAATGATAATTGTATATAACTTTATGAGCTCCCACATAACATATGCTTTTATACCAAAATACCAATCTCGTCTATTAATCAATGTTAATATAGGATCAAAGCGATTATCTTTACATTTATCGTAACTAAACCCATTCATGGTCACATACATCAACATAATTAATTGGTATAAATCAAGTGTAGATGTGTAACATGAAAATTACATGTAATTTGATCTGAATATACCTATTTTTAACTGGTCCAACTTTATGAGATCACCAAAACAACACTGAAACAGAGAACCTATTTTTAACTAGTCCAACCATATAAGATCACCAAAATAGAATGAACCTTAAACCAAATACAAATTCCTATTAAAGTAGCATATCGTCAAATGATATAACACCTATATGAACAATATGCTCATAAAAGACCTTGGGTGATAAACTTTTAGTAAGCGGATCCGCAACCATAGAGTTTGTCTCAATATGATCTATATTACCACTCTGAACTCTTTTTTCACAATAAGGAACTTGATCTCCATATGTTTTGACTTAGATGGGCTCCTCTTATTATTTAAATATGATATTGCTGACTAATTGTCACAAAAAAACTTAAGTGGTCTTTCAATATTATCAATAATACACAGCCCTATGACAAAATTCCGCCACCATATTCCCTTCTTGGATGCCTCATAATAGGTTATGAATTCAGCTGCCATGGTGGAAGAACCTATGAGTGTTAGCTTAGCACTCTTCCATGAAATAGCTCCTCCATCAATTATGTAGACATAGTACGAATATCTAACATCCAACAAAATCAGAATTAAAATACCTAATGATCTCAACTTCCAATATGTAAACATGGAATGTTTTGTTCTCTGAAGATACCTCATGACTCTTTTGGTTGCTTTCTAATGATTCATTCCCGGATTACTTAAATATCTGTCCAACATTCCAACAATGTACGCAATATCTGGATGCGTACATATTTGAGCATACATAAGACTACTCACTACTGAAGCATAAGGAATGTTTTGCATTTCTTTTCCTTCTATGTCATTTTTAAGACATTGATTTAGACTGAATTTGTTTTCTTTAGAAACAGGGGTATAACCTTGTGTGCCAAATCTCTTAAATACTTTTTCTATATCAAGTCTATTGTGATAATCCGAGTATATATCGAGAGAGATCTTTATGTATTTACATTCCTAATACAAATTACGCATTTCCAAGATCTTTCATTTCAAATTTCTTTGATAAAAATCTCTTGGTTTCGTACAAGAAACTTATATCATTACTGGCAAGCAATATATCATTAACATATAAAACTAGAAACATATATTTACTCCCACTAAATTTATGGTATATACAATCATCAATCATATTCATTTCAAATAGAACGAGAGAACAACTTGATAAAATTTGTGAAACCATTGACGAGAAGCATGCTTAAGTCCATAGATGAATTTCTTTAATTTGCAAACATATTCTTTGATCTCCCGATACAAAATTTGTTGGTTGTATCATATAAATTGTTTCATCAATGTCACCATTTAGAAACATAGTCTTTACAACCATCTGATGTAACTCAAGATAAAATATGCCACTAATGCCATAATTATTCTAAATGAGTTCTTTGCTGAAACTGGAGAGAAAGTCTCATTCTAATTAATGCCTTCCTTTTGAGTAAAACCCATTGCAAAAAACGAGCTGTATATCTTTCTACATCACCTGTCAAATTATTTTTGGTTTTAAAATGTCATTTACAACTAATAGGTTTTGCACCTTCAGGCAATGGAACAAGCTCGCAAACTTCATTATCTTCCATGGACTTTATCTATTCATTCATGGCAATAATCCACTTTTGAGATTTAGAACTCTTCATGGCCTGATGAAAGTTGATTGGATCATCTTCCATAATTCCAATGTTATCATCATGTTCTTGGAAAAAGATGATTTAATCATCTGGAATTACATTTCTTCTTTTTCTTGTAGATCTCTTCAATGGCATTTGCTCTTGAGGGAGATTCTTGACAATGTCTTGTAATTCTGATATTGTTTTTTGAACAACATCTCGAATATGATCTTGATTATAGTCAAGAACAATCATGGGAAGTGAAACAGATTCTTCTTCAAACACAAAGTTTCTAACTTTATTTTCCTCTCCAAACTCAACATTTTCAAAGAACTGGGTATTTCCCGTCTCAAAGAATGACTTTATTGTGGGATCATAAAACTTATACCCTCTTGACCATTCAGAATACCCAACATAATAGCTGCTAACTGTTCTTGAGTCCAGATTCCTCTCATTTGGGTTTCCAGTCTCAAAGAACTCCAAATGCGTAAATGCTTAATACTGGGTTGTTTTCCAGTCCATAATTCATAAGGGGTCTTAATTGTTACCTTTGTTGGTACTCCATTAAGAAGATATGTTATTGTCTTTAGTGCTTTACCTCGGAGTGAATCAGGTAAAGTAATATGAGCGATCATACTTCTTACCAAATCTTTTAATGTTCGATTTCCTCTCTGAACAATACTATTCATGCTAGGAGTACCTGGCATTGTTTATTGTGGGACAATTCCGCACTCATCTAGGAATTTGGCAAATGGTTCTTGATGTTATACACCTGATCCATCATATCTACCATATTATTCACCACCACTATCAGATTTAACAGCCTTAATAGTACTGTCAAGTTGATTCTCAACTTTAGCTTTATATGCCTTAAACACGTCCAATGCTTGAGCCTTCTCATGAGTGAGATAAAGGTAACCATAACGATAATAATTGTCCATGAACGTAATAAAATATTATTAACCATTCTAAGAAGTTGTAGGAAATGACCCATAAATGTCCGTATGTATTAGTTATAAGATGCTTGAAGAACTATTGACACTTAAAGTCTTCTTATATTTATTTGTTTTCCCTTAATTCACTCAACACAGACTTGGTGATTTGATAAATTAAGAGAATCAAGAATTCCATCTGACATGTGTTGTTAAATTCTTTGTTTAGAAATGTGTCATAAACGCCTATGCTAGAGCAAAGCAGAATTCTTATTGGTTAATTTTCTTTTTGTACCACTTAAACCTATATGTAAAGTTTCATTGAAAGATGCAATAGTATCAAGTAAATATAGATTATCATAATAAGAAAAGGAACCTATACTCACAATATTTGAATTTAGAAAAAGACTAAACTTATTATTTCTAAATGAACAAGAGTAACCAGATTTGTCTAATATAGAAATAGAAACCAATTCCGTTTAAAAGACGGTACTATATATATCTCTTTCAAATCCTCATTCCTCCAACTATAACTGATTTACTGTCACCCACATAGATTAATCTTTTAGTATTAATTGGTTTACGGCAATCCAGACAACCCTCCATTGACACACTTATGTGAGTAGTAGCACCTAAATCTAGCCACCAAGTGAGTATTGATACTGAAGCTAAATTAACCTTAGAACAAAAAAAAATTAAGAAATGGACATTTCTTTATACGCCAAGCATGGTTCTTATTGCATTCCTTCTTCATATGTCCATGCTTACCACAAAAGAAACAGCAAGAAGACCGATTTTCTTTTCTTGTCGCTTATGAAAATCATTATCAGCCTCTTTAACCCTTTTCTCTTCTTAATTTTGTTCTATAGGTACTAGCCGAGTGAGCACTTTCAGCCTTATCGTTTTTTATAAAACACTTTTTAATTTCTTTAAGAAACTCAGTGGCTATAGTAAATTTTTTAAATTCATCTCCTCTAAAGGTCTCCCTTATTCCACGCTTTTATGATCATAAGACTCATACAATTTGAACGTTCCCACTTCTCAATGTCTCGTTTTTCCTCCTTAATGCAACCGTGAATGATCATTGTGCTCTCTTTCCAATCCTTAAAATTATCTTTAAGCATTGAAAATGAATTAATGTTGGCAGAAATCATATAAGCAAATTGATTTAGTAAATCCATATAACAAAACAACACGCCATAATAAGATTAATAATTCAAATAATGGTTCATCCCATCAAGAGAAATATAGCACAACATTAATATTTACTCTTTGGACAAAAATATTAATTTATAAGTGGTACTCTCAGTGTAGAAATCAAATATAGACAATAAATCCTATCAAATAATAAACCTTCTTTTGGGCCGATTTATTATCCACATGGAAGCTTAGTAATTATCCTATATTTATTACACAAGTAAATCTTAGTGTAGTAATCGAATATGGATAATAAATCCTATCAAATAATAATTTTTTTTGGATCAATTTATTATCCACATGAAAACTTAATGATTATCTCATATTTATTACCACAAATAAATATATAATTATGTCAAATATTAACCTTTTTTTGGGCCGATTAATGTTCAAATGAATTAAATACTCATAACCGTCTTAATATTAAAAAATAAATTAATTTTCACAAAAGCAACTACTTTTGCATTATATTGTAGTCCTTAATAAATTTTAAAATATTAATAATAACTGAACCATGATTTTGAATTTGATAATCCTAAAAAATTGAAAAGCTTATAAAAGTATTTTTATTCGCAAATTTCTCAAATTATAACCTTTTGTAACTTTATTTTTCTTACTAGATATTTTACCAAAATATGACCTTAATTTGAAAATAAATATCTCATGTACAAATTTCTTGTTCATTCCTTTAATCCCGAATCATCAATTAAACTCAAATAAAAGTAACCCTCAATGATCGAATATGAAGTTGGATCTTGATGCCACTTATTAGAACTTTATAACTTAACCTTAACAACACAATTTTATTCTCTTCATATCAAATCATCAAGTAAATAAAATTGGATAACGGAAGCGTATCTGAATCCATAAAACAAAATTGATTCTTTACCTCCTTATGTTTTCAAAACCAAAGTTTTTGGACGATGGGATATCGGAACGAAAAATACTTATGAATTTAGGGATCATAACCCCATTTTTATAACCATAGTTTCATAATTTCAATTTGACTCATCATAAAAGAGAAATTACGAAAATGATATCTACACATTGAATTCCAGACTTTTTATTTATGACTCATAAATACTTAACTTTAATAAATTAATTTAATGCAGGTCAACTTTAAATAACAGCACATATACAATTCTTAATTCATGTATATATTTATTTCCAACATCCAACAATAGTGACTTATAATCTAGAAAGCTTGTTGAATATTTAGTGTTATATAATTATACAATCAAAATATATGTTTTCCATGTTTATACGAAGCTTATTATCATTATATGGGCTTATATGATTGTAATTAATGTATTTTCAATCACTGGTTGGGTATTTACTGTTAACGATCAAGGAGTTAAACGATCCCTTACAATTTCTTATCCCTAATAAGGAATATGGGGCGTCACACTTTTGTGTCATCCCTTGCAATTTCTTCTTTGTCGTTGACAACAATCAAATTAGTTAAACGATCAATAATAAAGATCAAAAGATATGCGCATATGTGAATATTACAACAGTGGAGAAAACCAAATCCACACTCACAAGGAATTAACATAACTACATTCTTCCAAGGTTAGATCAGTTCTGAATGCTAAAATAAATAGATGAGGCCATTATCAAGTTAATTGAGTTCCTAAACCCAGCTGATTTCATTTGCGGTAATTGTAATGTAGGTTGCAAAAATCGGCCAATTCCACTCAGAATAGGTTGATTTAAATCGGATCTGAGCGAATCCGATTGAAAAAAAAAGGATAAATCGGGTGGATAAAAATCGGTCCAGGAATCGGCCGATTTTTGGCCGATTCGGACCGATTTAAAACCGATTCCAAATCGGGAAAAATCGGGGTGAATCGGTTTTACGAGAAAATGACTAAAATACCCTAGGATTTTTAATAAATCAATTAATTTTGCATGGGCAAAAGTGCAATACCCGTGGGTGCCCGATTGGGGCACGGACACGGCGAGCGGCGGCGAGGGCGGATCGGGCGTGGAGGGGAGGGTGGAGGGGGGTGGGTGGCAGGAGCTGTGGGCCAATCGCTGTGTGGCGAGTGGCGGCGAGGGCAGATCGGGAGTAACGAAGCGTAGGGGGGGTCGCGAGGTGCGACGGTGGTGGGACAGGGCAGGAGGTGCAGGGGGTGGGGCTGGCGGGGGGAGGCGGGGCAGGGCGGTGGCGATTGCGGCGGTAGCGGTGGGGGTGAAGCGGGCCGCGTGGGTAGGTGGTGGAATTGTGGTAAAATTTTAAAGTCTGGTGGCATTTTCGTAATTAAAAGTTGACACGAGTCCTACTCGAATAAAAAATAATAACTAATTTTAAATAAACCATGAAAAAATCTAAAAATATATAAAAAAATATTATAAAATATAATACACATAATTTGGACCGATTTGGACTAATTGATGAGTTGTTAAATTTTTGTATATGATCAATTTGAACCGATTTAGGCCAATTTAACTGAACCGATTCCTGTCCGATTTAAACCGATTCTGTAACACCCCGATTCGGCTCACCCGTGAACGAAGCCAAAAATGCTACCGGTGACCGAACCATTTGATAATCTACTAGATGCGGTTACGCCGACCCGGATCTACTCTCGGCGTCTTAAGATAAAGATACGATTCTCTATATGCATGGATGAATGCACAATAATCCTAACATGACACTACATGGATGAGATACAACTAATCCACACACTAATATAATTAAGATCAAAATCAATAAAATTTCTAAAATATAATGGACAGTGTTTCCCCTAAAAAAGTAATTAGTGGCCACCCTGTCGAATATACATATGCAAGTATATTTAATCATATATTAAACAATTTCATTCATTCAAAATCTAACATGCTATAAACTCATTTTAAAACTTGGGTCTCAACCCATCACACTTTCACTACACAATCTATTTATGTTCACATCATCTCATCATGTCTTAACGCATAATCATGTTTCATCATCACGTCCTTTCATTTCATCACGTCAGTTTCAATATAATAAAATCATAACCGAAATGTTAAACATTCAATCAACAAATATATATGTGTGTGTGCAGAAGACCTCATTGCTCCTCCGTATAGCTAGTACATCCATCTCGTACTCATCACCTACATATAATACAAAACCGTCAGTAACGAGCGTTACCGGTCCGGAAAATAACTAATATCAAACTGGCACAGGAGAGCTAACCCTCCTGTTGAATAAAAACCATATACTTCCTCAAGAACTCTCACAAGGGCACTAACGGGAGTCGTCGCCCTAGAGCAGCAGCGTCCCCTATCCATCTCTTTCACTTTCCTTGGCCATCTCATCTATTGCGTCTTGCATCAAATCTCATTCTCATTCATATTCATCTCAGCCCTCTACGTCCTCCATAT
>JAVDBV010079915.1:0-17088 GCA_032619315.1 Piper longum | reverse complement strand
GTGTTAGTAAGCATATGACTAATTAAATAAATAAATAAATAATAATATAATAATTTAATAAATAAAGAAAAATACTCATAACATTCAAATATGCTAAACAATGTGAATATACATCTAAACTAATGTAAGGGTTCTTGAATTACCAAAAACAGTCGAGAACGGCTGAATACCAGCTGAACTAGACCGAATCAAGCTGAACCAGACCAAATCAAGCTGAACTAGACCAAACTGGATGGGCTAAACCAAGTGCTGGATTTGGTTAGGTAGGTTGATGGACAATGACATGGACATGATATGGCAGATGCGAACATGGACATGATCTGATAGATGCAAACATGGGCAAACGACTTGTGTAGACAACGCGGTTGCCACAAGGCGGATGCGATCATGGGCGAACGATTAACGGGGGTGGCGGTGCCCGTCGCCGGAAAATGCCAACGGCATCGCGGCTAGGGCTGCCGCCTGTTGAGATCGAAAGTTGGCGTGATGGCAGAGGTGTTGGTGGTACCGACCGACAGAGTCCAGCCACGGGGTGGCCGGAAATCAGCCGTAAAAGTGGAAAGTCGTCGTTGTGGGCGGCGGCATCACCGGCAGGGATCACGGCCATGGCGATGGTCATGGGTGTTCTCAAAATATAGATCTAGATGACAGGAATCCATCGGGGTGGTCTGATTGGCAGATGGTGCCTCGTCGATGTTGGAAAATATCCTAAAATGGTGGTAGCGACGGCCTAAACCGGCTCCAAAAACTCTATTGTAGGCAGCGACTGCGACAGTGCCAATGGTCGTGAGAGGTACGACTGGAAAACTGGCCAGAAGGCGGTCATGGGGGAGCTGGTGTGATGGCCAGGGGTGAGGCGGAGACTTGTCAGCTGCAAACCGAAGTGGCGGCAGCGCTAACTCATTTAAATTGTGGGAGAACTAGATTGGGAAAATAATATAGTGAACCTAGGGTAGACGTGGACAACTAGGGTATGTGAAAAACACCCCAACACCCGTATTTCATTTAACCAGGTAACCGGGTAAAGAATAAAATATAATATTTAACTAGGTAGAATTAACCGGGTGGGTAGAGAATATAATATAATTAATCATAATAATTTTCCAACGTTTGATCCTTTCCCGTCCGAGTTGAATATATATAATTTTTATCATGGTCTTTACAATCTCGCCAACTTAGAAATATTTCGTCCCCGAAATATTATAACGAGCAAAAGAGCAATAAGGATTAATTATTCATTTGGTATCAGTTCATGCTACTACAATCGTAAGGATCTTATGCCATAAATCGGCTAGGGTATTTCCTTGTCATCTCTTGTTCAGTCTCCCATGTCGATTCCTCTGACCCCTGATTTGTCAACAATACTTTTATCAAAAAAATTTCCTTGCTCCTGAGTGTGTTAATTTCTCTTGCCAGAATGTGAATCAACTTTTCCTCGTAAGTTAAATTTGATTGTAGCTCTAAGTCCTCAAAATTTGTGATTATATGACCCTCATCTTGTACAAATTTCTTTAGCATTAACACATGAAAAACTTTGTGCACTACAACGAGGCTTGGTAGTAATGCTAATCTATATGCACAATTTTCGACTCAATCTAGGTTGGGAACGGTCCTATGAATCTTGGTTTCAACTTCCCTGATGTTTCAACCATCTCTGACCTGATTATAACTGTCTCGGTAGACTCCAACCAGCACGATGGAGACTTGCAGGGCCTACCATATAAGGCTTCAAATAGTGTCATCCCTATACTAGCTTGGTAAGAGTTATTGTAGGTGAATTCAACCAAAGTTAAGTCTTTCTCCCAATCTCCTCCCCAGTCAAGGATGCAAGCTCTTAACAAATCTTCCAAAGTTTGAATAGTCCTCTAACTTTGACCATCAGTTTGGGGATGATATGTTGTACTCAGTTTGATTTAGTTCTCATGGCTTTTTAGAAAGCTTCCCAGAAATGTGAGGTGAATAGGGGATCTCGATCGGAGACTATCTCCTTTGGAATCCCATGCAACTTGATAATATTATCGACATACAATCCTGCTAGGTATTCCGCCATCCTCATTGATTTCGCGGGGATGAAGTGATCTACCTTAGTTAGTCGGTCCACAATCACCCATATGGAGTCATGCTTCTTCTAAGTCCTTCGGAGTTTCGTAATAAAATCACATGTGACACACTCCCATTTTCAAGTTAGTATTTCTAAAGGTTGCAATAGTCCCCCAAGTAGTTGATGTTGGGCTTTGATCTATTGGCAAGTCTGACACTTGGAGACAAAATTCACAAAATCCCTCTTCATCCCAATCCACCAATAGGTTCACTTTAAATCCTGATACATTTTAGTAACTCTAGGGTGTATCGAGAACTTTGAGCGATGAGCCTCTTGCAGGATATTCCGCCTCAGTGCATCATCCTTGGGTACACACAACCTCCCTCTAAATCTGATCACACTATTGGAATCAGTTGTGATATCAGATGTTCTTTCCATCATTTTATTCATCTCTTCATCCTCCATTTGTGCTAGTTTAGCATGATCAACCAAGTTATTGAAAATAACCAGATTTGCCAGTAACCCGGTTAATTGCTCCACAGGGTTGATAGACACCACTTCTGTTGACATAGCCCAAAGTCTAGCTAGATGTTGACATTTGTCCACCTTGCCCTTCCGACTCAAAGCATCTGCTACAACGTTTGCTTTCCCTGGATGGTATAACATTTAGAAGTTGTAGTCCTTCATATATTCTATCCACCGCCTGTGTCGAAGGTTAAGGTCATTCTAGGTGAAGATATACTTCAAACTTAGGTGGTCAGTGAAGACTTCAAATTGGGCTTCATACAAGTAGTATCTCCAAATCTTCAGTGCAAAAACAACTGCTGCCAGTTCCAAGTCATGGGTTGCATAACTTTGCTAATGAATCTTCAGTTGACGAGAGGCATAGGCCACCACTCTACCTCCTTGCATAAGGACACATCCTAAACCCAATAAAGATGCATCACTAAAGATGACGAACCTTTTATTACCATTTGGCAAGGTCAAGACTGGTGCAGTAGTTAGACTCTTCTTCAAAGATTGGAAACACTCTTCACACTTACTACTCCATTCGAACTTGCCTCTCTTTCTTGTGAACTTGGTCATTGGCGATGCTACTAAGGAGAAGTCTTTAATGAATTTCCTGTAGTAACCCACTAAACCAAGAAAGCTTCTGATGTCAATGACTGACTTGGGTTGTGGCCACTCAATGGCTGCTTTCACTTTTGATGGATCCACTACAATTCCAGCCTTTGAGATTATATGACCAAGGAAATTTAACTCCTTCAACCAGAAGTCACACTTTGAGAGCTTGGCGAATAGTTGATTATCCCTCAGAATTTGAAGAGTAATGGACAGGTGTTTCTCTTACTCTTCTTCATCATTTGAATAGATCAGAATGTCATTCACAAACACGATAATAAACTTGTTCAAGTATGCATGGAATACCGTGTTCATGAGTGACACAAAGGCCACTGGTGCATTAGCCCCACATTAGCTCCTTGGATAAGAATTTTACCTTGAACAATGTGATCATCCTCCTCAGTTTCCTTGACTTTAACTACATATAGTTTCGCCTTCCCTTTGTCTGCCGCTTGTGTAGGTGTTGGGTAGCGAATAGGAGCTGGTGCCTTCCCTTTCTTAGGCTGCTCTTGTTGTTGCTTCAGAGGCTGACGACACTCATTCTGCAAGTGTCCTGTCCTTCCACAGTTGTATCACCTACGGGGCTCCCTGCATGTCCCTGAATGCATCTTGTTATAATTTCAACATCGTCTCATCAAAATATCCTCAAACTTCCTTTTAAAGTTCCCCTCCAAGTTCCCTCGGTAGTTTTGCTACTGGTGTCATGTTGACATGTTTCGACTACTAACAGGGTTGGTGTCACACCCTAAATTCGGTTCACCCTCGTGAATCGAACTGGCATGTTATAGACCTCGTTAGGTCAGCTAACCTGAACCCAACCCGAGTGGATCTAATCTCAGCGTCTTAAGATGAAGATCTGACTTGTCTGTCATACATGCATTAATGCATAAAATTACACGGATGACTTAACAATCAATTCATACAAAATCAAAAATTTCAATAAAATAAATAAAAATTCCAAATTAAAATGGACAAAATATCCCCTAAAAATGTAATTAGGGGCTACCCTGTCAACATAGTATGCGTATATGCATATAAACATATATCAAAAACTACATTTACACAATCTGAACTGGTATAACTCACTCTGAAGCTTGGGTCTCGGCCCGCCTGTGTCATCTATTCGTATTTGTTGTCATATCATGTGATAGCGTTTAACCATGTCATCAAATTGTCATGCTTTTCATTTCCTCACATTAGTACTAATTCAATAAAATCATAAACAAAAAATTAAATAATCATTTACCAAACATATGTGTGTGTGTGCAGAATACCTCATTGCTCCTCCGTCCTACTGGCACATCCATCTCGTACTCATCACCTACATATAGTATGAAAATCGTCAGTAACGAGTGTTCTTGGTCCAAACTATAACTAATAACAAACTGGCTATGAGAGAAAACTCTCATATGAAATAAAACATCATATAAAATCCTCGTGAACTCTTTGAAGGGCATCTACTAAGGAGCCACTGGGCTACAAACCCGGTAGCATCCCGAACAAATTAATCTGCTGCTACTGTTACCTCTCTCGGCATTTTCTTACTTCATTTTCTGATCTTAAATCCTAATCCCTCTCCTTACCTCCATACTTCTCCTAGCCTTGAGCACGAAGACCGAGTAATCTCAATCAATCTCCTTTAGTACCCTTTGAACCACAAGTCATGACATGCGCTGTACTAAACAGTACCCATAAACTTCCACGTTCTCCGGGTGTGAGGAACACAAACGCAGAGTTGTCAGGATCCCTCAGGAATGGAACAGTTTGCTGCACTAATCTAGATCCCACTTTGACTGTCACGACATCCGCTCATGGTACGTGAAGTCGATTTTGCCACCTCTCGTCTCACTAAAAACTCGGTAAAATATAAATATAGATTGGGAAGGGATTTATAAAATATGTCCGAAGGCAACTTTTGGTGGATCATGTCTTCGAAATCATTCTCGATGGATCTCATCCTCGAGGGTTATTAATTTGGAAAATTGTTCGCCTAAATGGCCCGAGTTAAGAGAGATGTGATAAAATGCCACTTAACCCGTCCTGCAAGTCATAAATCAAACATGCAATAGAAAAAGCGTAAAGCAGAGACAAGTCCTAAATAGACCTGGTAGTAGGTCTAAGCGTGTCATTGTGCCTAGGCGGCGAGCTCCTACTCCGTACCTAAACATCAAAACTAAATACTAATGCCCGCTAAATGAACGATGCATCAAACTCATCCTAATTATCACACACAATACAATCATCATCAATCAAAAAAATCAAGAATCATTAGTGTATATAATTCTAAGTCATCCTATTCATATCAATTTTATTATGTTTTTCTAAATTACACCGTAACCACTTATCATGCTCAGACTACCTTATTAGTCTCTTAATCCTCATCATTCTTAATCACATTATGTAACCCATCGTTTCATTCACATTTAGGCATTTATCACATCAATTAATCAACCCTAGCATGCTATCTAACAATCATCAATTCTAAATAATAAACTTGGAGGTAATTATACCTCGCGTCATTGGCAATCAGTGAGGGCTAAGGTTTCATCGTGTGTGCATCTCGAACCTCGAATTTGGCGCTCGACGATGTCCGAAGCTCGATCGGGTTCGATTGAATGAACTAAGTGAAAGACCCAGTGAATTCCATGAATCCGCACATCAATTAATCAACCCTAGCATGCTATCTAACAATCATCAATTCTAAATAATAAACTTGGAGGTAATTATACCTCGCGTCATTGGCAATCAGTGAGGGCTAAGGTTTCATCGTGTGTGCATCTCGAACCTCAAATTTGGCGCTCGACAATGTCCGAAGCTCGATCGGGTTCGATTGAATGAACTAAGTGAAAGACCCAGTGAATTCCATGAATCCGGTTTTTCGGCAAGTTTCGACGATTTTCCGGTGGTTTAGTGGTTTTCAAGCACTTTCGAACGGTTTTTCGGCAACAATCGCCGGCGGCGTCTACTAACCGGATAGTGGTCGTATGGGGTACCATTAGAACCGTCTCAGCGAGCCCAACACATCTGTGGCATCGACGTGGCCGACGAAGGCAGTGACTTGCTGTAAAATGGAAAAAATAGGCCCAGCCGGTGGGTAACTAGATCCAATTGGTGTGGGGGGCGCTGGGCGGCGCTTTAGTCGAGGAAGGTCGTTGCGGGGTCGAGGATACCGAGACGACCATCCGATGGCGACGGTGACGGTCATTGGCGATGGAAGCGCAGCGCATGGGCGTGGCTTCCTCGCGTCGTGGAGGCCGGGGCGGCACAGCGTCGGCGTGGTGGGGCGGAGTGGCGTTGGTCGGCACTGACAACGATGGCGATGGACACAAATGGGGAGGTGGACGGGAAAGGAAAAAGGTCGGGGTGAAGAAAGGCTCGGTGGAAACCTCGTAAATATTACTTGACTCATCTCCGACTTGAGTTAAGAATAATATCTAAACTAAAATAATTTTTAAAAAAATCTAGAAAAATCGAGAAGAACTCCCTAAAATAGTACAACATCACAACATCCAAATGACATGGTCTATAGTTATCAACCCACCCAAAACTGCCCATAACGCGTCCTAACGTAGTAAATGGCCTGAAATTAATTCTATGATCCACTATATATAATAAAAATACTGTACTTCATACTTCTATATATTTTGATAACTCATTCTTTTCTACTATATTTATGACGTTATCATCATATACTTGGGTACGCATTACCCCTCATACCTCACTTGCTGGTGGTGGGGCACAGATAGAGCCCTAAACGCTCTTTTGGTAATGTCTATTCAGCTCTCCGCATTCATTAGATCAATCCCTCCAACAAATACCTCAGCTCCATTCTTCCTAAACTTTTCTACAATGTAACGGTTACTGTCATCAATAGCTGACGGCAACACTTGTCGGATTACCGGTGGCACTGTGTTTGGAAGCTCCCCTCACTCGCCCAAATCAACTAACATTGCCCGCTCTGGGCAGTCCCCTAATTTCCATCTGGGGTGATTTTGGGACCCGCTGCCGAGTTTGAGGCTTCCTTGCCTGCTACCACTCCCTGTAACCGCTGAACAATATTCTAAAGTATAGAATTTGTATTTTGAAGCCTGCGCTAGTCCCTGTATGGCCGTCAGGATCTGAGCCAATACATTCTCCATGTTCGAATTTGATGGAGTAGATCGGTTTGTCTATCTACGAGTGCCCACCATCTAAAACATCGAAATTTCTTCTTCGTTATTGTTCATTAGTATTTTATTTTATTTGTTATTATTTTTGTATTTTAAGTATTGCCAATCACATGCATAGCTAACGTGGGGCACATTGTCCCATGACACTGTTATCCATATCGCATAGGTGTCCCATACCACCCATACTACATAGATAACACCGCTAATTGTAAAGGAAGCCCATATACACTCATTGGTTTAGGTATCACGTGCACCTAGCATGACACATAAGTGACACATCGTCCCATACCGGTGTTATGCTTACATTTTTTTTTTTGGCTATTACTTAGGTTTGTTAGCTAGTACACTCATTCATTAATAACATAACACATTGCGAAAAGATAAATATTACATTTTTCAACAAGTTACTTGAGTCATAAGTTGTGAGCTAGTGGGAACCGTGCTCTGATACTACCTGTAACGACCCACCCTAACCGGCCCAAGTGTTACTTAAAAAGTTAAATTTGTAAACATAACATACAAGAACTTGAATTCTAATACGGTAAATAAGTCTAAAATTGATAACTCATAAAAAAAATAAATCATGTAGCATATGACAATATATAAAATAACCGTCCCCCAGTCTCGGACCATTTCCCATAGCCACATTTATAGCACAAGAGAATAAAAGGAAGCCCAATTAATTATCCATTCGCCAAACCTGAGTTGGTAATAGAACCACCCACCACTCTTTTATATATATCGATCGTACCCTATGCGAACCCCACTAGGCCTATGAATTTTCAGACGATGAGATATTGCCATGCGGTAAGATCTAAATCGTCCTACAAAAATAGAAAAAAAACCTAGCTCTCCTCTCCCACAATTTCAGATTTTCTACTATAGTAACGCCACTACTGGTGAGTTCCTGGCCCTCCTCCGACCACCCGCCTGGTAATCTCATGACCGCATCACGGTCAGCTATCAACTCAAACTTAACACCACCACCAGCGCCGCCACAGTGTTCGCTTGCGATGGCTTTTATTGACCAGGTTTCCATAGCCGCCGTCGCCTTTTAGGGTATTTTTCTATGCTGACAAGCCTCTGTTAGAGAGGCCGACTCCCTTGACAGATTTCCCTTATCGAGATCTTTCATTTGAGATCAACCTCAACCTCTCTTGTGGCCTCAATCGCCGCCGGTGACTCGCACTCTCCTGGCGGTGATTTTCAACACTATCTAGTCGTTTTTCATCCAGTCACCGACCAAACTTTGTTGATCATCATTGGAGACACATTCCCCACTCTATGACTAACAATTTGAGAAAGACCTTGATGACAATCGCAACTAGAATCGTCGTGAGCAACTTCATCTACCCCGATGGCATTTCCATCACTTTTCGATCATTTTCAAGCCAACTGGCGACTGGACTTCATCGGTCGCCACCACTATCATGCCCCTGTCGCCCGGGTTGTCGATTTCGACCATTTGCATTTTTTAGCCGACGAGCCCATTTACTCGCTTCATGTCCCACTGAGTTTCATCCAACCATGTTCGCGCCATGTCCATGTCTGTGCCATGTTCACCCCATTTGACTTAGCAATCATTTTTAGCATGTTTTTAGCCTTTTTTTTACCATTTTCAATAATTCAAAACTCCTCACATTAGTTTAGATGTATATTCACATTATTTAATATATTTTGATGTAATGAGTGTTTTTCTTTATTTATTATTTATTTATTTATTATTTATTTATTTATTCACTATTATTTCTTTCTAGATATTTATATAGTTGTCGATTATGATGAATGCTTATTATTGATGATATATTTACTAATTAATAATTATTTTATTCTTGTTCATCAAATTTTATTTATTTATTTGCTTGTTCACGCGTATGTTATTATTTATTTGTGTTTAATTATATGTTCTTGTATTTGATGGCTATACCATTATTATTCACGATTAATTGATATTAACTATTTATTCAATTATTTGGATATTTATTTATCAAATTATCATTTATTTACTAGCATTTGTGTTATTATTTACTCGTGTTTAACTGCATACTTATATATAGTATAATTATGCTAGTATTTTATGATTAGTCTATTATTATTATTTATTATTTTATCTATTTTTCACGAGCTAATTAATTATTTATACATTTTTTTATTATTTATTCTCATTTTGTGTGTTGGGTGTTTAATTATGGGTCTCTTTAGCATTATCCTTTGTTGTGATGTTATTGTTGATATAAGCACACTACGACCATGCATCATATAGAGTCAACAATCTTTTCCTTACCAGTGGGTTCCAATGTAGGTTTCAAAGTTCAAGCTCAACGTAGATGTGCCGATACGCTTGGAGCTTAAACCACATGTATGTTAGGACTCTTCTCAAATTTATTATTTTACTCTATTGTAGATTTGATTTCCAGAATGTAGAATGTGTTAAGTGGGTGTTTTGTCGACCCCACTGAACACATGTAATTTAGATGTATTTTATTTTCGTAATTAATAACCATCAACAATGAAATCACTCGTGTTGTTTACATAGCATCAGCTCATGTTATGATCGATCCTACTTATATGACTCCCTTCCTAACCCTATATATGGTTTTTATCAAGTTTTCAGTAAGATGAGAGTTGGTAAATTTGACCTTGTGTCTACGATGAGCTAGTGGGCGGGCCTGGATTAGTGAGATGGCTGCTCATTCCTGAGGGATCCTGGCATCTCTACGTCTTCAGTTTCCTCGCATATAGAGAGGTGTGGAACATACAGGTACTCAAGCGTGTGTATAGACCTATGGTATCAGAGGGTATTGAAGGAAACTACCTAAAAGTACTCAGCCTTTGTGCTCTGGGCCAGGAGCTATATGGATCTACATGAGAGGTTAAGATATGTGTTATTTCTGGAGAGTGGGACTAGTTATTGCCAAGATAGTCATTTGTCGAGAGAGTCATTTGCGACAAATGGCATAGTAGCGATATAGTTCGGGATGTTATTGTTAAGTGTTTAAAGTATATAATATTTACCCATGTTTTTAATGTGATTTTGTAAATCCGGGGTATAAATATTATTAATTAGGTGATATTTTACTTTATTTTTTTAGTTAATTAATATTTTATTAGATATGATTAATTTTGGATTTTAATGCAGAAAAATATTAAAAACAAAGAAGCTTAGGAATTGTTGGTCATGACATTGGGTCCCATCCATTGATGGCTATAATTTATCATGTTGACAAAGCTCACTAAGGATGGATGTACATAGCATTGGCTGCATTTGAGTGAATAAGGAGTTGGAGACTTAAGTGGTCATCATCATAATTAATTAGACTACATCGTGTTGTGAAGTCCTTCTTCGAATTATTGTATCTTCTGGGTTTCTCATCTTTTATATAAAAGGGTGGTCATTTATTATTTAAGAGAAGAAAAAAAAGGTGAACTCTTGGCTTAGAATTAATTCTAGCTTTTGTAATACTTTTCCTTTTACAATGAGAAGTAGTTTCTTCTTTATAATGTTTTTTATTTTTATTATAGAGTAATCCTTTATTATGCTCTAAAGAAGAATTGAACTTAATGTGGTTTAATTAAATTCATTTCAACCTCTTACTCTTTTATTCAATTAGATTATTTGGTTTATCATGTTCTTAATACTAAGAGTAGACTGATTGCCTATTACTAAGATCATGAGGTTTAATTAAATTTCAGACAAAATCAATTAGTTTAGTCATTGATAATTTATCATACGACGAGTATTTTGACTTATTTGTTGTTGTGGTCGGAAGATGCACAATACCATATGTGATTGTAAGAAAAATTTCAATGCGTTCTTTTGTTGATTAATTAATTATCATCGAAAGCTAGAAATTGAGATGAAATAATAAATGCATGAAAGAGCTGGAGCCACTAAGTCATATAATTATCCTAGATCAACAATTCGAAAGAGTAAAAGATAAGAGTAAGATGGGATAAATATTAAACTCATGCTAAGCAAAATTATACTCTAGAACGAGTTTTATCAGTATAACTTTTTCTTTAATTTAAAGTTAATACTTAGATTTAGTTAAGTCTATTGTTTTTACTTTGTTCTTAATTTTTTTTCTTTAATTAATTTAAAGAAATTCATTTCTCTATGGGACAATACTCAAACTCATTCTTATATTACTTGTTTGACCATGTATACTTGCATGCTATTGAATTAATCAAATAGTTATCGAATCTGCAGCTTAATGGCTCCTTAGTAGATGCCCTTTAGTGTTCCCATGTTGATTATATACAATTTTTCTTTCCTCATAGAAATCAGTTTTCACTTGTATGTTTCTATTAATTATTTTTTAGATCAATGACATTCGTTGCTGACGTTTTTCTTATTACATATATAAGTCTTGTGTTCCTGTTTATCAGGTTGACTTTGATGGAAAGACAGATAGGTGCTATACACACTTGTGCTTAGCGCACCGTTGTTTTCTTTTGTGCTTTAATCTATGTTTGATGTGTTTTCATGTATAATTAATAATGTCTTCCATTCTCGAGACTCCAACAAGGTTATTTCGATCGGTTTATCATTCAAATTTTATAAATTAATTAATTTATGCATAATTCGACTCGATCATAATAGTTTTCATTTGATTCTTAGATGAACTGAAATTAGGGTATTACAAACAATATCACTTACACCCCAACTTTTAAAAAATGATCATTTATAGCATATGGCCTTATGCTATTAGACCATTAATTTTGTATGACACGACATCATGTTATCTTATTATTTAAGTATCATAACATGGCAAACACAACTATGTCATTAATAAGAAAAAATTAGCAATTTAAATTATAAGAAGCATTCTAAATTTCTAAGATTTTTTTTTATGAAGTCTAATTTATAAAAATTATATTTACATATAGTAAAATGAGGCCACATCATCAATAAGAAAAAAAACCATTAGTCTCAATTATAAATTAATAGTCTTAATTGTAATGAATATATTTTACATTGGCGGTGTGACCAAGTTTGCTACGTCATTATACTTAAACAATGAAATAGCGACCAAGTTTGGCCACATTATAAAATATAACAGCTTACAATAGCGTTTGTGGCCAGAAGGTGTAAGTAATTATTTTTTAAGAAATAGATGGCGTAAGTAATACCTTTGGGCATTTCATGGGGTAAAGTAATACTTTTGTGTTCATGAATGCCTTATATTGGGTTCCTATAAGGCTGCGTGGCAAGTTTTGGATAGAGCTTTTAGCCGGCTGTATGATCAATGATGTTCTATATATAATTTTGACGAGGCTTGTTATTGAGTGCTTACCGTTATTTGAAAGTTATTTCGCTGTCCATATATTTAAGTTGATTGCAATTACCAGGTAAAACCAACTTGTAAATGAGTTTGCCCACAAACTCAGAAGAGGCTTGATTTCTTATGTAGATACAACTAGGTTTTGTTTTTTTTTTTGAAAAAAACATATTCTGGAGGCTGTGGGCACTGCTCAGTGGATTTGGATTAGTAAGTAGACTATTTAAAGCAGATATTGAATATTTTTTCTAAAGAGTAGATGTTATATAGTATATGTTTCATTATAGATAATGAAGACATAAGACTTAAAGATATATGATAATTTATTTATGTTAGCAGACTGAAAATTTTTCAATATTGGAACCTCGATTAAAATGTTAGCAACATCGTTACTACTGCATATACTTAATATATATTCGTTTGGGACATTATAGGTATAAGTGGGATCATAAATGGTCACCTAATTTACGGATTTATAAACTGATTTAAATAAAATGAAATAGAAAAGGTGAATAACTTATTTAATTGTATAAGAATACGGCGAAAAACTCAATTAATTTAACTGAGCCAACATCGAATATAATTGATAATGGTAAAAGGCTCTAATGTAACCATTTTAATGATTTAATCGATATTTATTTAGTCATTTTACATATAAATATAAAACTCATTTCTACTTTGGCCTTAAGCTTTAAATATTTAATTGTTTTAGTTTTCCATTTATGAAATTATCAATTTTGATTTTTTTATTTACTTATTTCCTGGTTTGTGACATTAATTTACCATAATTTAGATGGTTAGAATACTTTATAATTTGTGAGTGTGAAGCTAATTTAGATAACTATAATTTATAACTTACTTAATATTGTTAGTTATGACATAAAATATGGAAAGTTAACCATTGGTTAACCCGTTAACTCATAACTTACTTTACTGTTAGTTATGACATAAAAAATGGAAAGTTAACCATTGGTTAACCCTATAACTCGCGGCAGAATTGCAAAAACTCTGCCATGGGAGAAACTTTTAAACTTGGTTATTGGGTAAGTTTTGGTAAAAAAATTTAAAATAATAAATAGTTACGATCAATACCATTAACCTTCTTGTTTACAACCCTAACTACAGGGATACCCACTTTTCACCCTCTTTTATTTCAAACCAAGCAAGTATACATGAGAAGTAAGTTTTTATTTTTTATTTTCTCTCTTCCTCACTATCCAAATAGACCTGAGAACAATATATGGTACACACACCTTAGGTGTGTAGTTTTGATCTAAAATGTTGCTTTCCTTAGTCACCGCTACGTGGCTACATTAATCAACTAATGTAATTTAACAGTATGCTTAGTCTTTTTGAAGGGAGTTTTATCACATTGATTTGCATGGAAGTGCTACCTTCCAAAAAATATCTTAGCCGAACAGGACTACATTTTAAAAATCTTGAGTCGACACGAGAGTACACACCTTGTTAATAAAATTTATTGATTTATTTATACTCAATAATATTGCTCATACTAGCTCAAACTCCAATCCAATCATTTTGAGTTGAAAGTTGATCCTCCCACTTGCGAATTGCTACGCAAGGTGAAGACTTCGAATTTTAAAAAACTATATCAAATTACTCATTAAAATCAGAAATACTTATTGAGCAATTCATTTAAGCTAAACATAATGAGCTTTACTTTGTTCAGGATGCCTGGCCCAAATTAATAAATTAATAAAAGTGTAATAAAAAATGTCCTCAACCGACTTCCCAAATATTTTTTATTCGAAGAAATATGATTTTGGTCAGAATTTTTTCAATACACAACATATGATTAAATTAATTGGCAAACCTCCTCACACAAACCACGCCACTAATAATATTGGCTAATTAAGCAGCCGCCATTCGTTGTAACCCACTATATTATGCTTGTCACTTCTTATCATCTTGTACTCCACACAGCGGATAAGGCATTAACGACTAGTAACGCGCGTTCCATACGTGTGCAGTTAAAAGCACGTGTCTTGTCGACGGCATCCGTACGCGGATCGCTCACTGGGCCCCACCGATCCAGACCAACATCTGGAACTCTTGTTGTTGACCTTTATTTGCTTATGTAGTGAAGAGGAATGCGAGCTGGGTCAAAGGGGGAAGGAAGGGCTAACAAAGGCAAATAAGATAACTCATTTCTCTATCAAAGAATTAATTGTATGATTGTATCATCGTCAAGAGAATTATCGCATCAAAATAGTGATAATTTATTGTAAAGTATTATTGTTAATATAGCTCTAAGACGCAATCAAATGTAAGTAAATCGTTCATGATTATATATCATCAGTGATAATTTTAAATTTTAAGTAATAAATAAGTGTTATTTTTCATAAATACCTAATTGCTTTTTTGGTCTTACAATTAATATTAACGACAATACATTATATTTGATTATTTTTTTAATTTTAATTATTTTTTATAATTTAATTTTGTATCAAAGAAATTAGTTATAAAAAATTTGGGTAGTTTGTTCTAGTTCTAATCACAATTAGAAATGGTCCGACTAAGAGATATTGTTTACCAGTTTAAATATTTTTTAGTAAAAATTTTGTAAAGTTTCAATTCGAAAATATAAGTACAACCTTCATAATAAGATTTTGTTTGCCTGAAATGAATGAGAAGACCAAAAAATCCAATTTTGTCTTAAACTTATTTACTTTACAATCACTTTAATAATACATGTAGGGTTTAAAATTTTAGAAGCTGGACACAGCCATATGCTAACTATTTAATGTTTAACAGATGCAAATTAAAACTAAAATTGCATGATTGATTTTTAGAGCCACAGGTTTAATTGGGCATGACTGAAAGACAACCAATTGCAAAAATTAATTAGGAGATGCCTTCTTACAGTCCTAGTAGTATTTTCAAAGTAAAAACTAAAGTCAGAACTTCTAATTAGGAAAATTTTACCAATATTCTAATTAACTTTATTCTTTAATTAAAAGGAATACATAGATATGCAGATCTAAGCATAAGAATGTAATACATACTACAAATTAAACCATGCAAGTACATTGGAGTTGAGTTTGAAAGAAGATCTGTGATCTTATTCATTGCACATTACAAAAAGATTGAATGAACTGATCACCATGATTATGGCCAGAAAGAATTATGCAACAAGATATCAATGGGGGAAAAAATTGATTGACATCTAGTATTGCACACTAGCAATTTTTGTGATTAGGGGAACAGAGAGGAACTAGTGAGAGGAGTTGATGTGGCAGCACTGTCACCACCAACGGCGATGGAGGGCGAAGCAGCAGAGCTTGGGATCATATACGAGCCTTCACCCTCCATCCATTGGAATACATCTTCACCGTCGAATCCTTCCTCCCAGCTGCCGCTCTCCGGCTGACTGCTTCCGGCCGCCGCCGCCGACTCCGCCGGCTCTCCTTCGTATTGTTGTTGTTGACGATGTTGATGTTGATCTCGATGGAGGGGTTGATGATCGGGACAGGGAAAATTGAGCTTGGCCCGAGGCCCGCGAAACTCAAGGGCCTTCTTATCATACGCTCTCGCCGCCTCCTCGGCCGTCTCGAATGTCCCAAGCCACGTCCGAGTCCTAGAGCGAGGGTCTCGGATCTCCGCCGCCCATTTCCCCCACGGTCTCTGCCTCACACCTCTGTATCTATGTTCTCTTTTCGCCCTCTTCCCCTTCCTTCCACCCGCGCCGCCCTTCTTCGTTCCGTCGTCGTTGTCGCCTGCGCCATCGCCGTACTCGAACAGCTGGCATCCGAGGCAGCCGTCCATACCTCTCCCGCAGGACTGGCATATCGTCTCCTCCTCGCCGAGGAGTAGTGTCGTCGGAAGAGGAAAAATACTACTAGCTTCAGCTTGTGACGGCGGCTGGCCGGAAATGACGCGGAGGAGCGCCGCCACGAAGATCGAATTCTCCCTTTGGCTATCGGAGGCGAGAATTGAGGACGGCGACGGTGGGGGTTGGCGGGGGTCGGGGTCTCGGCTTCTTCTTCGCCCTGAAGCCATGAGAGAAGAGAATTGGATTTTGAGGAGAGCGGGAATGGGGCCTTTTATACGCTGACAAGTGGTGGACTAGAAGAAGGTCCCACAATATCTTACGCGCCAGCTTTGTGTGGACGGAAGGTGGGCTCCACATCGGAGAATATGTGCCAGCTGGGTTTGACCAGTCTGGTGATGATGTGGAACGCGATGACGTTATTGGTGATGCCACCCAAAAAGGTAGACCGCGGGTGTTTTAGCGCATGTGCATTTAATATATTTTTGTTCGTTGTTCTAGATTGCCCTTGCTTGTTAACTTATTTACTTGTTTTTTTTTTCTAATTAGGGGTGCGGTCAGTTCATTGTCAGTGGTGATTTAGGAATTTTATATGACTTTGGGGGTAAGGTCGTTTGAAGAGTTATTAAGAGGATATATATATATATATATATATATATATATATATATATATATATATATATA
>JAVDBV010079912.1:0-40154 GCA_032619315.1 Piper longum | reverse complement strand
CGCCGCCGCCACGCCCGATCCGCCTTCGCCGCCACTCGCCCCCGCCACGCCTCAATCGGCCACCGCCCGCCCGCGCCTCGTCGCCGCTCACGCACACCCCACGCCGCCGCCACGCCCGATCCCCCTTCACCACCACTTGCCCCCGCCACGCCCCAATCGGCCACTGCCAGCCCGCGCCGCCGTTGCCGCCCCCGCAACTGCCCTCGCCGCGCCCCAATCCGCCACCACCCTTGGTATTCCACTTTTGCCTATTCGATTTTAATTGATTCCTTAATAATGTAAGGGTATTTTAGTCATTTATTTTAAAAACCGATTTTTTCCGATTTGAATCAGTTTTGAATCGGGTCGAATCGGCCGATTCGTGGACCGATTTTTACCCACCCAATTCAACGTATTTTTTCGATCGGATTCACTCCGATCCGATTGAAATCGGCCGATTCCGAGTGGAATCGGCCGATTTTTGCATCTATGGTAAAATCCAATAACTCAAAGGGTTAATTAATGATAAAATCAATTGAAAATTAATTAAAGCTCAAAGCTAATTCTACTTGGGGTCACAATCTAAAGAATTATTTAGTTGGCATGAAAATGGTTTAAGTGATATAAAAATTAAAAAATAGTCAATCTCACTAAACAGTAGTTATATTAAAATAATTATGTATAATAATTTTAAATTAATCATTTTGTACAAAAAATTAATTATAGTTACATCCAAGTAGGAGCCTAAAATAATTATGACTACCTCTATCTAAGTAGATTACCCGTGTGTTTCCTATATGCAATTATTTTTTCCGTTTTTCTTATCAAAGGAAATTTTTTTGCATATGAAAGAATGTATGAGTGACTTACTTGAAATTAATCATGATTAATTTTAATTTACAACATTGATATGTACCAATTTTTCTTCAAAATCCATTAATTTATACTATTTTTAATAAGGCTGACCATTTAAATTTTTTATGTCATTTTAATTTCATGATAACTAAACAGAGCTTAATCTTAATTTGTAATAGATAAAGATAAATCGCCAGTATAATTGTGATAATAAATAAAATTTAAAATTGCCACAAGAAGAACATATATTTCATGTCATAAATGGTTGATTACAATTGTTTGGAAAGGATGCTTGATAACAATTGGATCTTAATATTAATACGAGTCTACATTTCCCACCCGGTATAAGTACAAGGCCCATATAACCTAAGCCCAGGCCCATTACACTTTCCAAAACTGACATACAAACTCTTTCATACCATCAGATCAAATGATTGAGATAAGACAGGAGTTATATTTTTATTTTTAATATTATTTCTAGCACGTCAACTTTGAACTTTGACTTTTGACTAAAATAACAGCAAAAATGATAAAAATTTGCAAAATAAATCAAATTTTGGACAGGGAAAAGTTCATATTTTAGAAGGGCATCCAACCATTAAACTATATTATTTATAATTATTAGTTTAATTTCACGTTAATTTTTTTAAATGACTAATTACCTATATATAAAATTAACAAGAAAAGTCTTATTCAATACATAGTATTCACAACACCTATTGTAAGTCTTTTTAAGTATTAAGGAACCCGATAATAATTACATAAATTATAGTCTAAGATCCATATACTCGACACTTTTAAAAATTAGGTAAAAAAAGATGACCAAACTATTTCTTTTAGTGGCAACAAATGGAGACATGGGGTAGCCATGATATGCATGTCTCCAAAAAATAACAAGGATACATTTACATAGCTTTCTAAGTTTCACTCTATACTACTCATTTCTGCAGAATGCGGATACTTTCCTCTTGAAGTACAGTCCACACCACAAAATGAAGGTCCTAATTAGTTCCCATAGAACAGTTAAGCAAGAGACTTCCCACTTTGCTCCCCTGCCAAGCTATCCATGCCAAACTTTCGCTTCCTTCGTACTACATTGACATTATGGGATGAACATGACAAATTTGATTCTCTTGCTGTCTCCCTGAATAAGATAACCATAAATACAATTTCCACACACCAGTATCATAAAAAAGTCCAAGATCCAATCTACAAAAACCCTTTTTTTTTACAGCAATGTCTGGCATTGCATAAGTCAAACCCACCCACATTCCAAATTGCACATATAATATAACGAGTTGACTTCCTAAAGAGTAAAAAATAATCCAAAGTTGAATGCTACACAATTTCCTATTAAAACTCCATTGATTAGTTGTGGAGGTTTGAGCATCCCAAAAATCTATAAATACCAATGTTTCATCTGTTTGTAACACAGTTGGGGCAGTATGTCCAAGCCTCTTTTTCTTGTTGGCCTTGTTGCACTTCTTTATCTTCTCACTTTCTTCCTCTTTGCCAACGTTTCGGGTACGTTATAATAAGATGACATTTTGAGCTCCCCGCTTTGCCATCTTCCTTACTTTCCCCTTACCATTTTTTTTCTTAATGCAGATGCAGCAAGACTCTGCACCAATCCACCAACCGGTGGCGGCAATGGCTTACTTGGGAGGCCAAACACAGGTGGTATTTGAATGGAATCAAGTTGGCCTAGATTTTCCTTCATGCTTCACTACTGAATAAGATAAAACATCCCTCTAAATCACCTCAACATCGTATTCTCCAGGTTCTTGCAGAATACGATGCTGGGTAACTGCTTGAACATTTTGCTACAGTCAATACAACATTAGTACTAGATTAGTTCAGCTTTCTTAGTTGTCTATATGTTGCAAAACGCTTATGAGAGAATAATGTGGCTTTAAATATGTGCTCAATGCAGGGAGCTCACCGGGGTCTGCAAGACTGTGCGTGAGACCACCCTGCTGATAGCTTCCTCACTTACTCTTCTATATGATGCCAAGCTCTTGCTCATCAACTGGGGAGGTGGAAAGGCTCGTTTACAATGTCTCAGTGTATTGTGCAGATCTTGTTTGTATTTTGGCATAAGCATAATAAGATGAAGCTTCGTAATAAACTAGTGGTGTATTACCAAAGAATGACCGAAGATAAAGGCTTGTATATGAGAATAATATCATGTAAAATACCTCATCGAACCAGCAAGAACTTCTAATCAGCTTCATAAAATATTATTCACAGAAAGACCCTCCATGCTTTGGTAGCTATAAGCTTTACGTTACTGCAATAACTAGAATAAGGAAAATGGGAGCTAACCACCATTTTTTTCCTCCATCCCCAAGTCATAGTCGCCTTTGTCTTCAACAAATGCCTAAAAATAACCATGATACCCTGTAGTTCTTGCCTTAGATGATGTCATTGTTACCTTCATCATTTCCATGGCCAGCCAGATATAAAAGACCATACTGCATTTTACCTCATAATCAATTCAAATAGTTAGATCGGATTTTGTTAGTGCACCTATTTAGTAGAGAAATTTGAAAATTTACAAGAGAATAGAAGCCGTGTGGCTGTACCTGGAAGCTAAACGGAAACTGTTTTGCTTTCTTGCTTACTTGCACATTCGGGTGGGACTGGAGCTTTTCATACATGGCCCGAGCTTCTTTAGGTTTGCACAGGGAGTTTCAAATGAGTTGCCGATCATGATTCATGCCGTTGAAAAGTGATGCAAAAAGAACAGATATGAAGAACAATCACTCCCTACCATCCCAACTTCAGCAACTATACAACGCATCAAAGGTACACTCTTTATTAGTTCATAAGAAGCAAGCATATATACCTGCTGAGGGAATCTTGACAAATAGACCACTGCAATCCTGGCCGGCCATGATGTTCACTCTACAAGAAAAAGATGTTTTATTGAGTTTTCTTTCTGTCCCTGAAATTGGGAATTAGATACAAGGAAAGTTATATAATAGAAAAACTGATCATGCAAACAGAATACTACATGTGAGATAAAGTGAAAAGGACAGAGAAGACTCCATCAAAGATTGGCACAAATAAGCATCGGAACATACACCATTATCAAAATCTTCCATTGACACATTATTATAGGTTGCATTACTTAAGTGATCTATTATTAACTGGAAACTATACATATTTCAGTTTCAAATGGGATCATTCCCACGTTCTAAGCCATATAAGAATGAAAATTAGAGCAGAAAAAATAGTTGTCATCATCCTCACCACATACACTAGACCAAGCTGGGTTTGGCGCATAGGCTTTCTATTACGAAAATGATTGCCTTCAAATTAAGTTGATGGCACAAAATAAATAAAAAACAAAATGGCAGTATCTATGTCAAATCTGGCTTTCTTTTTGTTGAGCCCTTTGGGATCCCAAAAAGCAACTTGCAATAGGTGTCACGGGCTTCTCTTAATCCAAAAATTAACTTAAAGAATAAAGTTTTCTCATTAACCTATATATAAGACACCAACGCCTTCTACGACCAATGTAGGATAAACCCAACAACTCCCTTTTATACATCGGGCGTCTCCGAAACAATCATCGTCTGACAATCTCACTTTTCATCAGATAGCACCCACCCACCTAACAAACTCCGGTGACTCAAAAATAATCATCGTCTAGCAATCTCATTTTTCATCAGACGGCACCCACATGACAAATTCCCCTTAAATTATCAGGTGGATACCACATGTTAGGTACCCCTGGGCTCTAATACTATTGTTGATCTTGTCAAAGAATGCAAAATAATGCCTTCTCCTTACAACAAACAATTTCTCTTTCTTCTCCTACATGTACCACTAATGATGACCCTGTCTAGATCTGCAACCTCTCATATCTCCCTTAAAGGATAACACACATCAGACAAAGTTGGTACACCATAAAGAGAGGCTCTCCCTCCTCTAAGAGAAGGAGGGATCTCTTTCTTCTCCCACATGTACTACCAATGATGACCCCGTCTAGATCTACAACCTCTTATATCTCCCCCTAAAGGATAACACACATCAACTCTCCCTCCTCTAAGAGAGAGAGGGATCTCTTTCTTCTCCCACATGTACCACCAATGATGAACCTGTCTAGATCGGCAAACTCTCATATCTCCCTTAAAGGATAACACACATCAGACAAAGCTGGTACACCATAAAGAGAGGTTCTCCCTCCTCTAAGAGAGAGAGGGAAAGCCTCACTGTAAAACCTCACAGTGAAACTCAATATCACACACTCTTTAAATTATATTCTCATTACACATGTATAACTATATATATATAAAAGAAGACGCATACTCAAGATACAACCAACTTCGTAGATACGAAGAGCCAAACACTAAATAGTTCTCGTCTTCCAAAATTCTACTCAAATTCCTCGTACTTCTTATATTAATTCCATGTCTTTACGATTCCCAATGTAGTTGCATGTCTTCTTACATTCGTCATATGATGAGGGACTCCAACAATTCTCCCCTCCCGAATCATACGAAACACACTAAGGTTGGTTTCACCATCCTTCACATGGGAAAGAGATACAACCCTCTCAATCTCCCTTTCTCACCCCATGTGGAAATCCCTTAAAAAAATCTTCCACTTTACACCACTTGTCAACCATCATCACACGAGGAGGAAATATCTCAACACTTCTCCCCTTCCGACTCACATGGAATGCTCTTGAACTTCTTTAATTGAAACTCTAGCACATCTCCCCTACTCCCATAGAAGGAACAGCCTTTGCTAGCACCTTCCAAAAGTCATCTTAAAAAAAATACACCAACAATCTTGAACGAACCGAACTCTTTCATGATCTATTTGACGAACCACCCTAGGTCATGAACCATAACTCTACGAACCTCCACAGGCGGTGAACCAAAGCTCTGATGCCACTTGTTAGGACTTTAACACAAAATCTCCAATCACTATGCTGTGTGTTTTAACAAGGCAAACCAGAAAAGATAAAGATAGATGACACACTCATCTAAACTGAAAACTCTCCAAATTGAAATAAAACCACAACAAAAAGCATGAGATGGGTAAAATTACCCCAAATTATAAACAATAGACAAAAGGCAGAGAAGGATAAGAAATTAACTACAGTTGGTCTTATTAAAGAACCCACACTTATGTCTTCTCTTCACAATAAACAATTTCTCTTTCTTCTCCCACATGTACTACCAATGATGACCCTACCAAGATCTGCAACCTCTTATATCTCTTCTAAAGGATAACACACATCAGACAAAGCTAGTACACCATAAGGAAAGACTCTCCCTCTCTCTCTTAGAGGAGGGAGAGCCTCACTATAAAACCTCATAGTGAAACTCAATATCACACACTCTTCAAATTATATTTTCATTACACATGTATAACTATATATATATCGAAGAAGACACATACTCAAGATAACTTCTTGCCTTCCAAAATTATACTCAAATTCCTCATACCTCTTAGAGTAATTTTATATTTTTACGATTCCCAATGTAGTTGCATGTCTTCTCACATTCGTCATATGATGAGGGACTCCAACACTTTTCGCAAATTTCAAAAGAAGGGTCAAGATAGAAATTTTTGTTTTTTATTCAAAAAACCAAAGACTAAACTGCATCCTAAAACAGAATTGTATAAAAATTACAGCCCACTTCATAAACCTCAAATGCTAAAACTTAAAATTAAAGCATTCATTGTCATTCTCATACTAGTTCTGCATATTCTATAAACATCATGGGAATTGGCAAATTTCTTCTCTAATATTTGTATATATATACACAACAGATAAAAAATAAGAATGACATGGTAAGTTAGTCCCAATTTAAGACGGAATTTGCTTAATGGAATGTACCATAAGCTCAGTTTTAACATGTTCAAAAGCACTGTGGAAATTTTTTAGACAAACAAATGGCAATTCCCACATTGCCTGCATCATAAACAGTTTGTAACATAGGCCAAAATTGCTTGAGCAAATATTTTTAATAACATAACGAACTAAATCTTCCACGCGCTTTCTTGTATACCCTCAGCATAAATGACAAAAGCTAACCTTAAAAGTCACAGCCTACATTACTTTTTCATAGTATGGCAATACTTCTCGAAGCTTTCCAAGGTCCATCAAGCTGTCACCTTCTTCTAGAGCCTGAATGAAGAACCACACAACTTAATGAATTTTATGATTAAGAAGTTACACAGTAGGCACTGTAGTAAACAACAAGAAGCATCTATATTTCAAACTGTTATGAATAGATCATTTTATATGCAATGAAGACTATAGCTCAACAAAAATAATTAAATTCATTGCCTAAAGAATACCTTTTCTCACTCAGCTTTTGTTTTTGCATCAATAGTTAATCCCATTCTATTCTTGTACGACGCAATCAACTCTTTAGTCCGTGCTTCTTTTGCAGCTTTATCTTCTACTGATTCAAGTGCTTCCCCAGGCCGAATATTCCTTCCCCCACCAAACTGACGTACCAAAATACTAGTTATTTAGAAATTGAAATGAAATAGCTTCAGAGAAAAGAAACCCACAAACAGAAAAATGATTTTCTCTTCCAGCAAACCCTCTTCAAATAGAGAACAAGAATAATGCAATGCAACTTCATAAAAAGACAATTGTTAGAAACAAAAAAAAGATAAGATGAAATATTCTGACTGCACATTTCTTATAATCCTCATAATATTGATGTTCCAACTTTAAGCTATTGGATGAAAACTCAGAAACTGTAAAATGATTCTCTTAATCCTTCTAATAAATGGACGGCCACCAAACTAACTCTTACAAACATATCATATTCAGAATACAAATACGTAGAAAGAAGAACATCTTCAAAGCCACACTACTGGCAGGTGATTATTAAGATTATCATCACATGCTGCTGGTAATTCATCTTAAATGACCGGAAAAGAAAAATACAAACTGCTTTACAGCTTCCAAGCCCGCACAATTATAAATAAAGCAGTTATCACTTGGTTTATGAATGATCAATATTGACCAGAACCTAGTTCAAGTAGTAACCAACCTCCATTTTATTAATTGCACATATTAAAAAATCAAGGACTTTAATCTTTAAATATGAGAAACTAATGAGCGACAGACAGCATTATGCCACATAATAAAAGATAAAAATAAACTATTGAAAGGGAGTTCCTTCAAGGATAATACAAGAATAGTTTAACAGCTGATGAGAAAGGTTTACCGTTTTTGAGATATCATTTGGCCTTGGAAAGACTCCCCATGCAGAAACCTTAGGTTTGTACAGTTCCAAACTATCCTCCTCTTTTATAACCTCCGGTCTCTTTTCAGCCCCAAAATTGCTACTGTCTCCGAGAATCAACTCAACTTCAATCTGATCTTTATCCGCAAATGGGTCTGATATTGGTACCAAACATGGGGGAGGTCCCCTAATTCTCTTCTTCTCATAGAAATCTAAGCCGATAAAATCAATATTCGAAATTTTCAGTTTTTCCTTCTCCATTTCTTTGTCAGATTCTTCCCCTCCAAACTTTGTTTCTCTAAGAGAGAACATGAAAAGATCAAATTCCAAAGGCTTCTTACAATATTAGGGCAATCAAACAAAGAAGCAAGATGGCAATTACCATGGTGGGAAAAAATTTATACATAAATTCTAATTTAGGAGATAGGTGATCTATTAAAGAGGTCAGCAACAAACTAGTTGTACTTGAACCAAAGAATGGGACATCTACACACGCTATCTTGCAACAAAGTCACCATGAAACAAGTGCAAACTTCATTTTTTGCCTTTCGGGCATCGGTTTAAAAACATTTTCATATACATGGCCCTCACGGATGGTGTTTTAAAAAATATCTGGGATCATTCTTTTCATGAAAGGCGAAGGAAGGTTATTCTATCGATCACCACCTTAACAATTATCATCATCCAATTTAAATACTTCAAACTTCATTTCAATCTAAAACACTCTGAAAACACTATTTCACATAGCTTTACCAATCATATTATCGTAGACTAAACATAAACTAGAAATTCAAATGTATGCAAAGCATTTTTTTTTTATAAAGAAAAAAGAAAGCTTGTCCACAGTAAATAAATACCATCATCACCAGATCCCAAGTCTGCAACTTCAACGTTGCCAAAGCTTGTCCACAGTAAATAAATACCATCATCACCAGATCCCAAGTCTGCAACTTCAACGTTGCCCACAACCTCCTTCGTCTTCCTATACTCCTTAGCCTTCTCCAAAGCAATCTTAACCGCATCGCCAGCAAGCCCTTCCTCCTCCGCCCGTGGAGACCCCACAGCCGACTCCTGCACCAACCTCTTCGACTCCTTATACGCCATGGCCTCATCAAAAGAAAGCTTCAGAGGACAGAAGCAACAGGTCCATCCCCACCAGATGCACCAGCAGAAGAACCCGAACCATCACCAATTGGAGAGGCCTCCTCGGCCAAAGACGAGGCTTTGAAGGTGCAGGGGACACTTGGACTTGTGAGGAGGAGAGGAGGAGAAGTGGAGCTTGGAGCAGGTGGCGCCATTGATGGGGTAGAGGGAGTAGGCGTCGGAAGGGTGGGGGACGATGGCCGCCATTGCTTGTTATTTTTGAAGTTGATGTCTTGGTCTTGGTTGGGAGCGCGGGAGAGAAGAGATTATGATTGATGTTAATGGGCCATGGAGACAAGGAATGGGTTTTGTTAGATTTTAGCTAATGTTAGGAATGGGTACAATCGAATCGAGTCGAATCGAGTCGAATCGAGTCGAAATATTTAACCTAACTCGAGCTTAATTTGGTGGGATGTTACATGTTTTTTTGTGCTAAATCGAGCGAATTGGAAAGTTGATTTAAGTGTTTGTGTTGAAATTAACCGAATTCGAACCAAGTTTGAGTCAAGCCCAAAGTGTTTTGTTTCGCTATATTTGTTTTAAAGATATGTTTGTTAGGAAAAATATCATAAATAATCAAGTTTTAATATTTTTTATTATAAATAATAAAATTTTAAATTTATATTAGATATAGTCAAACCTCAAATTTTTATTTCACACGTAATCAATTCATATATTTTAATAATGTTTTACTCATAATATTAATTTTTTTGACATAAATACCCTTAAATTTATCTTTGAATTTTCTCAAACATTTTTTTTCATTTTATATAATGAATGATTTTTTTTTAAAAAAAAATCATAATAAAAACATATTGAATAAAACAAACTATTTCATTTTTAACAAAATGTGACAATTTCATCTGAAATTTTTGAACATCTAAATTTTTATTTTTTTATTTTTTTATTTTGATGGTCTAAAACTTTATTTTCTTTTAATTGTCCAAAATTCAATAAAAAATATGTTTTTACTTTTTAAGCTCATCAATAATATAGTTTTATATTATATTTAATATTTATCAGTTAATTTTCAATTTTTTTATAAAAATTTAGTAAAAAAATATAAATGTTGTCTGTTATATATTTTGGTATTAGTAAAAATATATATTATGGGTATTTTGTTATCATTTAAAAAATATAGAATTTGGTCATAAATTGTATGAAAATTTTAAAAATGGATATCTCCAATATAATTTTGTAATCTTGGCTATTTTTTAAAGAAAACTTGGAAATACGACTATTTATGATATTTTCCTTTTTTTGCTATTTTAACAAAGCAAAAGTGGCAAATTTAGAAATATAAGCTGAACTAAATTGATGGTTTGTTAATTATTCAATAACATTGCCGAGGAAAATAGAACTGAACACCAATAATCAATGCCAAATATTCAGGTGAAAAATAATTATACAAAATCTATCAAAAAATTAATATTAATCAAATGCACATTTACTCTCTTCAAAAACAATACTTACTCTCAAATGCAAACATAATTTAAAAAGCCAATAAAAAAACCAATCTAATTTACTTTTAAATAAATTAGATTCTAATGGAATGATGATGTATTTTTTATTATATTTTAATTAATTGAACCTCTCGCTTTTCATTAGAGCACAACTTACAAAAAAAGAGTTCACTTTCGCCAACAATAAGATATTGAGTATATTTAAAGTTGTCTCAAAAAAGTATAGCTCCCAGAAAAATCATAAAAATCATAAAAAATACCTTCAAATTATATATATTCCATGATAATATTATTTATAGACAATAATACGATACACACACACATATATATATATATATATATATATATATGTATGTATATTTATGTATGTATGTATGCATTTGAGACATCACCCTATAATCCACGTTGAGTACTATAGTCGACGATCAACTTAAACAAAGCTTTTGGTAAGTTTTATTATAGAGGCGACTTATGACTTGAGCATATTCACGAGTAAAATAAGATTTGAATAAGAGTCAAAGTTGATAACAGTGAAAAAATTTTAGTTTTCTTCAAAACCCAAGTGGTAGAACTGTTAATCAAAATAAACAAATAATAACATGGCTTCTTTTCCAATGAAAAAGTCTCCAAGATGACGGCTTTTCTCCCTGCTCAGTTATATTTGTCAATGGTAGGCAGCTTAGAATAACTTCATGAAAACATTACAGAATCTATGCTAGCTCAGAAATATCATGGAGTCCATGAAAGTGACATGTACAAGTTCACAAAGAAGGATCTTAGTCTTAGCCATGAGAAGGCCTGTAGGGTCGGAATGTAAAGCAGGCATGTTATGATGCTTTGAAGGGGATGGAGCATTTAAGTCGAAGGCATGGGGGACGCAACTAAATCAACCCAACCATACAGACCTGCCTCAGCTCCATTGATGTTTCATGGCTTCCTCTCCCACCTATACTTTTCAAAGCCAAAGATGAAGAAAGAGACCCAGAACCCAAAGCCATAAAACTTGTCTTAAAGATATTAGAAACCCATTTATCCTTGGTATGCTTATGCTGTATAAAACATGATCGCTTCATATATACGAGTTAATGTGCACAGCAAAGAAAAGGATGCGAGGAGAAAGATAGTTTTAAGATCGAGTACCCAATATGGAGAACCTGGCCAATATCTACTAGCTGTGCAGAATATGCGGTACTCTAAAACAATGGTGGTACAGAACAAATTTCCTGTCTGGCCTTTTGCAATGAGTGATATTCTTTTTCCCATTTTGTGCCAAAAAGCCATGATTCTTCACTTTAGATTAGCATGCAACAATATTCAACTCTAGCTGAAAAAGGTTTATACATATTCACTTCTCTGACAAGAAAGATTGCAAGCTACGTACAAAGATATATGTGCTTTGCTACTCAGTTACGATGTCGACAGACTTTCTGAAGAAACACAAGTAATAATTACAGGGGAAGGAGAAAAAAAACGCAAGTAAAATAAAAAATCTGTATCAAGCAAAGGTGAGCAAAATTAGAGAGTTCTACAACTTGCCCAAGTTTCATTTGTTGTGAAGTGGGTTGGGGCCTGTTTGAACCGATCTTTTTTCGTTGCCAATCAGCTGGTAGGGGTCTCCAACAGGGCCTTTACTGAAGCTAATGCTTGCAGGAGCCACGACAAGAGGTGCAAAGTTGAGAAGTGCTGTTTTTTGCCTTAAGGAAGGAGGCCGGGCCATTTGAGCAGGACTCGAACAAGATGAAGAAACTAGAAGCAAGAAGAGACACAAGAAGAAAGCCGCCCTGGTAGATGGGTCTAGTAGCCTTCTTCTGGTTATACTTACAAGAAATTGGAGCTCAACCATGTTGATGATCAATTACAAAAGCTCAAGAGGAGTAACTTAAACGTGAGAGGATGTTACTTACAAGATGAGATCCGACAGGAAGAACTTAGTGTCTTCGTCAACCATCTCACTTTTCATGTTGAACTAGTAGGAAGCTGGAACTTGACAGACAAAGCCTTACAAAGAATCTTCGGAGCTCAAAATTCACATGACCAGTCCCTTGATTCCTGGAACCTTCTCAAGCATTTCTTTTTTCTTCTGAATGCTTCGAACTATGAACATCAAAGAGAGTGTTCAAACGCAGTCCAAAGTTGGCTTCTTAAACACAAGTTGCAGCAGCTACAACTCCTCTTCTTTGTTTGCTTGAGGAAGTGTGAACTGGAGAAGCCTTTATAGCCACTGTATCCAGTACATTCAAATGCCCGTCTTGGGGGGGCAGCAGTTATTTCACCTTTTAATGCCTTCCCTCCCAAATCATTTGGGATCCGCAAAGAGAGATATGACAATCGAGAATCCGAATCAAATGACCTGCTAGTAGGCTAGCAGCTTACCCGGCTTCTCCCTAGCCACTCACCCAAGGTTACGTAAGTTTTAGGATCACCAACATTCAGAAATCACAGAGAAAGAAAACATACCAAATTTTAGCTGGATTCCTATCATGAAGGAGGAGCATTGGTTGAAGATAATCTCCTTAGAATGCTTGTGATATGATGGATTGAGTTTCTCTGCCGGTAAGTACGTGCAACAATATTGAATCTCAACTTGGCATTGAATCTCAAGGTCCCAGGATCATAACACAGCGGTCCTTGTAAGAGACATGAAGATGAATGTTTGCCATAGACAGGTACCAATCGCTGCCTTTGATATGCAACTCCCACGTGGTTGTGGTCATGAAACGTAATTGGTTTTGACCACGTACCACGGACGTAAATAAATATATGATCTGAAAAGCTGTGAGTATAGTAATGACGGCTCATCTCTTCAATCTCATAATTATAATAATACATATAAGAACCGGTGTGGCTAGCAAGTTGAGATACATCCTTAAAGCAACATGCTACAACATAAATAAGCACTTTCTGAATCGAGTGAAGAATGAGCTGCCGACTGGTTTTAATGAGAAGAAAGCTTCACCATACACTTGCTGGGTATGGCCAAAGAATGTGGTGATGTTCTACTTCAACCTCAATGCGAAGAATGGATGTGAATTTTACAACCCAATCATATTGGGTGATCTGACAATGAGTTTATACTGAACATGAAAATACTACTCAAGAAGCTTGTTACAAGTCCCTACTCCTATTGCGGCAGTGAGATGCCAAGCAGCATGGAGATACGGAGTTTCTGGGAAGACATCGTCTGCGATAAATAATGCACCTCCTAGTAGAGAAGACAAGGTATGCAGGTTGTGGACCATTCTCAAGTCTGGCTTCGTCAAAGCTCTCTTAGCAAAGGCTACCTGATAGCAAGACTAAAAGATTCTGGATCAATTAAACATCATGGCATAGGTCTTAAAGGGCCAACCAGAAGTTTTATTCTTATCTAACACAAGCATAATGAATCAAGATGGACAACAATTCTCCATAACCACTTTAGCATGAATTAACTCTTTTCTTGTTATTCACAACCTACGTGTGATTCACTGTATGCATACGGTACCAAAAGGACCCAAATCAAGTCTATACAAATCAAATTTAGCAATTTGCACAAGAACGACTTTTGACTGGCAATTAGTTTAAAAATCAATTGAATGTCCAGGGAATGCTCATATAGAAGGCTCTGTGTGCTCCTCCAAGCACGAGCCACAATGAAGCCTTTGACCTTCCCCTTAGCTACAATTTTCTAGTAGTTACAAGCCCATTAAATTAATCTGATTATAAAAATCTAAGGTCGATTTTAAATTTTAACAAGTTTATAGAATCCTTTCATAAAATAATCATTTACATAATCAACAAGGACACACCACTGGACGGCTAGAAAGAAAATATGACAACTGGGAGGCATTACAGGCCCAAAGCCATTCCATTATTATTTGGGCAATAGTTTAATCGAGGAATCTCTAAAAACAAGAACACTTTGCAACATATAAAACACTGAGTGATAACAAGAAACATATGCTAGCAATCGACAGGTTGACAAGTTACCTCCATTAAACCGGTGTGAACTGCAGACACCATCAGTGGCTGGACAGGAAGAAACAATGCCGATGCTGCCATGAGCAATTTAGGGTTATCATTCCTCAATGCCCTCGACAAACACTGAATGGAGAATTGTTTAGAAGAGTTTAATCTCAAAGCAAATTGTGAATCATCACTAGCAAGTTATTGAGCATTCTAGTCCACCACTAGTTGTGGAAGTATAGCCTCTCTAGTTTTTGAACAAATCTTGGAAGAACAATATACTTACAACTGTGGTTGTTGCAATCATTGTATAGTCAGCCCATCTGAGATATTTTCTGATTTCCCCTCTAGATATATGGTATAAACTTGAGGCAACTCCAACTCCAATCAATGAATTCACATATATTGCAGCATTCAAATTCTTCCTGAAACCCAATATGCATTTGTGTGCGTCAGATATAAAGAGGCACAAAATACATACATCAAAAGTAGTATTCGGAATTGCAACTATAAATTTTGTTATAGTCTCTACCGTGGAACATGGATCCCTAGGGCTATAAAAGGCAGTGACGTCAACACATTGGCAATTGTCTCCGAAATACTTTGGTCTCCTGAATACATAAAAGCATATCAATCACTTTTACACCAAAAAATTAGACATTATCTAAATTGATAATCTTAGATAAATGAAAAGCATTAAAGTACCATGAAGACTGCAGTGGACAGGCCTCAAGCAAGATGGCCTCTGCTGCCAAGCCTTCCTGAAGAAAAACTAAAGAAAGTAGCTGAATAAACTATGTCAAGAAGATGCATGTGCAAGACACAACCGTAGAATTGTAATAAAAATATTTAATTAAAATAATAGTTAAAACCAATTTAACTCCAGAGAATGCTTGAGCATTGCCAGGCACAAGCCCGGACAAAGAAGGCAAGTGAGCATTAAGAAGGACATCCGGCCATCAAAATTCTATCACCTGTAATCGCTTGGATCCTAGTTTAGCATCCATGTTCCGACACTTTTGGGCATCATGTGAAAGAAGAAGTAAAAGTAGTAGTAGTTATACTTATACCAATTTTTTATACTTGTTTTGTGCATCGTTCTAGCATCTTACAATAAGCAGACTCACAAAGCAGTTCTCTATCCATTTAGCAAAACTTGGTAATAAGAAAAATCGATTGAGAAATAAGCTTTTTACAATTAAATTGAAAATTGAGCGATATTTCTTTTCTAAGGTAAGATATGCCACGCACCACGCCAGTAAATTTCGATTTACAACATTAATCTGAGATCTCTCAGAAGAAGAGGAATTACAGTCCTCGTTTTGGTGAATTTCTTGAACAGCAAAGGGTGAATGTTGCATCAGATGCACTCCTCGAAGGCCCTGCAGAGTTCCACAAGGCGTAGACGTACCTTCGGCACCCATTACCCAGCAGGTTGATTGCAATCGACCACTCCTAGAATGAGTTATTAATATTTGGCCACTGAAATCAAGTCCGCTGGACAATTACTGCTACAACATGTTTTCTTGTTAGTTCATAAGCTACCCAGAAACAAAGCACGTGAAGCATTATTTTAGAAGCAATCATGATTCACTAAAAAAGGAAATTAGCAAATGTAGACATAACTAGAAATGAAACAAACAAGCAAACAAACAAACATAAGCCAAAGAAGGAAGACAAAATTAGCAACTACCAGTCCAAAAAATAAAGCTGACATTTGGACACGTGAGATCTTTCCTTCTTTGGGATTTAGATATTTAGGCAATAATGCAATATCGGAAATAAGCATTGTAACACTTCAAGAGCGTCAGGGAATCTCAGTTTGAGCAACATTACTAATATTTTTTTAACTCCAGCTCCTCAATAGTATTTAACAAATATCATCTTCACATTGCTAAAATTTTGTTAAAATGGAGTTTTGTGAATGCTAACATTGGTAGTAACAATAATTGCACAGATGGAACAATAGGGGTTCCTGGGTTTTAACCACACAACAACAGGCACTGCTTATCAGTAATCTATAGTTCATTCCTTCAGATTACTACTTTTTCGTTAAAGCGGGAGATGGGCTGATCTAAAAAATCCATTCATCAAAACAGAATTCATAAAACACAAAATCAAACCAACACCTACATACATGACATTTTTTAAAAAATAAAAAGGAACTGAAGCTACTTCATTCAATTCTGCATCTCGAAATACGGTAAGAATTCGAATCTCCACCCACAGGCATGAAAATAAATGATTATGAAGCTGGGAAGCAGAATAACTCACTAGAACCGCATGTGTATCCATCTACAAAGAATTCCCAAAACACTAAGTCAACCTACATACACGAGCTATGAATAAAAATGAATAAATCTATCACTCACTTCAACCTCCACATCTTCAGGCACCACATTCAAAAGTAATCATGGAAGCTAAGACGCGTATCAATCAACAGAATCATAGCCAACAAAACGCCAGCAAAATCGCAAAAAAGACGCATCATTCTAAATTCAAACAATTACAGACATTATATATTTCATATTTCACAACTACTGTTTTAAAGAACAATTCTGAGAAGAAGTAGAGCCTCTTACCTTCGTAATGGCCGGCGGCGGGTGGAGGTGGTCGCCGGCGCCGGCCATCGGAGACGACGATCGGAGGAGTGACTTGAGGGGGGTATAAATAGGGAGCTAAAGTGCGGATGCGGAAGAATCTCGGACTCCGGTCGGCATATTCCCACTTCGCGAGTCCGGTACGAAAACAGTTTGACCGGAGACCACCAAGTGTTCACACGTCAAAGTTAACATCCAATCTTAGCTGCCCACGATGAGTTTTGGATTGAGTTTGATTTTGGTTAAGATTTTGATAATCAATCAGTAGTGGGTGTGCAGGTGCTAAACGAACGAACTTTGTGTTCGAGCTCGACTTAAATAGTTTGAAGTTCGTTCAAACTTGAGTTGAGATCGAACGAGTTTTGAACATACATGCTTGAACTCGACTTGAATATTTTTTACGTGTTCATGCTCGACTCGAATTCGAGAATACACTTAAACTGCGAGGTCGAATCTATCGTTCGTGAACTTAAAACCGTCTCGTTTAACTCATTAAAAAAAATAAAATTGGCATGATTTGAACCCACAACCTTGGTCAAGGACTTGATTACCTACCATCTCAACTATCTCACCTTTTTTATTATATTGTATATAAATAAATATAATTAGTTACAATTAAACTTATTAGTATATATATATATATATTTTTTATTATTTATTTATTTATATATAAAAATATAAAAATATATTATTTTATTATTTTATCGAGCGAGTCGGGTTACGAGTCGAGTTCGAGTCTAATTCGAGTTATAATCGAGTCGAGTCGAACACGGCCTTGCTCAAGCTTGGTTCGTAAGATTCGAGTTCGAGTCGAGTATTTAAATATCGAGTTTCGAGTCGAGTCGAACCGAGCCGAACGCTAAATGCTCACGAGCTGACTCGCTCAATTAGCACCCCTATGTGTGTGGAAGAAATAATTTAAACATGGATATTTTTTTTACCAAATATTTTATATATATTAATTAATAATTATATAAAATATATAAATCTTAAAGCTGAAAATATATTTCATGCAAATTATAAATCTTTGCCATAACCTATTGGCCCATTATATTCACATCCACAACTGATTTTTATCTCAAAGTAATCAACAAAATATAACCACATACTCATAAGCTAAAACATCCCAAATTATACAAGTAACTAACATATAGTTATATGAGTCCATATTCATCAATCAACTTATAAAATATCTCAAAGTAACCACTAATCACATAGGTCCATACTTATCAACCAAAATATTCCAAAATAATCAACATGAATAAAGTTAAGAGTCACATTATCAATCACCAAAGGTCCACAAGTTTTCAAAATTTAAGTTCTATGCATTTATAAGGTGAACAAAGTATAATTAATACATAGAAGCTTCAAAATGTAATCCAAATTCCATGCTCTTCGTCCATTCACTAATGCAGGCATTCTACATGAAAAAAAAGTGAATTGTTGATGAAAAATATTGTAAAAAGTAAAAGACTGGTTATGGAATATGATATGATGTTAGTACACTATTCTCATCAAGACATTCATCATCATTTTCCCAATCTTCAATATTGATTGTTGCATGGATATTGAACTCTGGTTCTTTCTTTACAAGTGTAAAAAATTATTAGGAAGAAAAAATATATGAAAGTGAAAATATACTAAAAAGTATATAAGATATATATACAATAATATGTATTACTTTTAAATTTACTCCTTAAACATTTTTTGGTACATATTAAAACTTCCAATATTTTTAGGCTCAAATTATTCATAATTGAACCAATACTTTCTTCTCCAATATTAAATTCTGATTTTTAAACTATCACTTACACAAAAATTACTAAAACATCTTAAACAATTTTTTTCCAATGCCAGGTATTTTACAAAATTCAATCTCTACAATACCTAGCTATGCATTCTTCGATACGCCGACTTTTCATCTTAGCAAAAATTAACACAATATTTTACAATTTCCAAGCACCATCAACAAGTGAACAGTAAAAACTAATATATGTAATATTTTATGAAGAAATCCATATATCACTCGCAAAGCTTACTCGACTCTCTATTTTTCCTAGCAAGCTCATCAAATTTTCTCTCACTTTCTAGACAATCGCTTATAATGATTCTTCTATAAACCATAAAAAAATGTGGTCGTAAAGTATTAAACCATTTTCTAAACCAGTCATACTCCACAATAAAAAATGGGTACTCGTGCAAAATTATCGCCTTGGCCAATTTACACCCATTCCTTCATTGATTAAACTTCTATTTCACTATCTCTTACTTTTCTGACTTTCATCTTCAAAATTTGTTGCCCAACATCACCCTTGATATTTTTTTAACCTCTTTAATTTAAAATTATAACATTTTTTTACCATACTTATATAAATGAGTAGTTCCATAGCTCTATAATTTTTTTTAACAATATTGATAAATAGCCCACGTTCAACTTTCATTGTCCTTTCTCTCAAAATCAGCTCATACACTAGAAGAAAATTTTCTCTTTTTTGATGATGTATTATCCACACATTCTTGATCCACCTTGCAAAAAGAAAACAAAGTAAAAGAACATTAAGATTATGTTTAGACACAAAAAAAAATACACATACAAGCTTAATTATGTCTTCATGAAAGAACACAAATATGCATTATTTCAAGGGCTAATAAATAATACTATTCCAGTTAAGTATAAATAAATCACTAAGTCACTAAACAAACAACATATCATATCCAATTTAATTAACAAAAACAAGTCAGCAAATATTCATGACTAATGTGGTTAACATAATAATTCAACAAATTAGCAATTAATAATCCAGTAAATGACCAAGCAAATCAAATATAACTACATTTGGCTAGTAATTAAGGCATTGAGTAAAAGCAACGAGTAATTCAAGTCAATCAACAATCTTTAAATAATGAATAAATTGTTAAGCAAGTCACTAAGTAATCAACCTATAATAACTAATTTAATTGACTAAAACAAGTCAATGAGCATCCATAATAATGCAGTTAATAACATATAATTCATCATTTAATTAACAAATCAATAATGTAAGCATTTATCAACAAATTAACTAACAAAATGGATGAAATATCAAAAACAATAATGAACATTGAACAACAATGAATTAATAATCTTACTATCATCGCCACCGTTCAACCACAACCATAGGCATTTGTTCTAAATTTTGAATAGTGCTCAAGATCCTTTGTTTTCTATTATCTAATAAATCACTTCACGAAAGTAGACTTCCGTCTTATTTATTTCACAACCTTCACGATCCCTTTCCGAACCAAACATGAATCTTTGTGTTGGAGGCTTCTTGAGATTTGCCTCTCCCTCCCTTACCATTGGAAATGGGCTGTTGCACAGCTTGCACCGGAGGAGTCATTGCCGTACTTGCTTTAGAACTAGTTCATCTTATCGAAATTTTTTTAATTTAATTAATTATTTTTTAAAAAATAATTAAGTCCATCTAATTAGGGAATTGATAGAGGTACGGTTCATTTTATTATTTTCAAAATTTGTGCTAATTTTTTAATTTAAATTTAAATCAAGTACGAATATTTGGATTCAAGTGGCGGCTAGCAAACTTCAGAAAAAAAGAAAAAAGAAAAGTCTTTTTTTTTCGCCGTAAAAAAGAATCCCTTTTATCCCATGCAAAACATGATCCCGTCCAATTTTTAAATCCAAGCCACACAAAAGTCAACGCGACTCGGACGAGTCGGACGGCCCGATTCAACCCGATCCCAGACTCGGGGTCCTCCGTCTTCCTCTCATCCATCTCTCCCTCCCCTCCATTCACCGCCGCCACCGCCGCCGCCGCCGTCCCCGCCGTCTATCAAAATGGGATTGTCTTTGGTTGAGGTTCGACATAGCATCTCTTCCCCTTCGTCCTCGGTCTTTTTTTGTGTCGTCGTCGTTGTTGTTGAAGTCAGACAATTTCGCCGTGTTCTTCGGGATGCAGGGTTTCACCAAGTCCCTCGCCATGACCGTCCTCTCCGAGATTGGCGACAAAACCTTCTTCGCCGCCGCGGTACGGTGTTTTTGGAATTTGATGTTGCGTTCTGCGGTTTTTGGGTTTTGATTTGATTTTGGTTCTGTGAAGATCTTGGCGATGCGGTATCCGCGGAGGTATGTGCTGGCGGGGTGCTTGCTGGCGCTAATTGTAAGTCTTTGATTGGCAATTCCTATCCCTCTCTCGTGGTAGTTTTTGTCATTGAGTTGCGATTGTGGCGTTGGTTCAAAGGTTGAGCTGCTGATCCTCGTCGTTCTATTGTAGGTCATGACCATCTTCTCCGCCGTGCTGGGTTGGGCTGCGCCGAATCTGGTACGTGCCATTCTTGTTTGTATTTCGCTTTTCAGATTGACTTGGTGTATATTAGGATTGATATGTTTACAGTCCTTTCGAATTACTCATCAGTTTTCTGAGATCATTGTCTGCGAATTTGCTACCGGAATTCGGGTAGTAGTTTCCCTCATTGTGAAGCCGAAAGTAGAGAGTAGAAAAATACTAATATTTTGTTTAATTTTCATAATACACTCTAACATGGAGTTCTGTGGATGCTAAATGGAGTTTTGAGACAGTCTTTGGTCTGCTTATTTTAAGTTTCATTTTGAATGTTTGTATTAGTATCTGATGTAGGTATGTTGTTATAAACACAGATTTCTCGTAAGTGGACTCATTACATAACGACCTTGTTGTTTTTCGGCTTTGGACTCTGGTCTTTGTGGGAAGGGTTCACTGAAAAAGGGTATGGTTTCATCTTATTTTGCATATTTTCTTCGCTAGTTGAGACATTATTGCATATATTTTTTTGCTAAAACACCCAATGCTTCTCTTGTCTCTGTCAAATGTCGATATTTTGTTACCAGGGATGATGAAGAGTTGGCTGAAGTAGAAGCAAAATTGGTTAGTTTGTCAAATGTCTCGTTTTACTAACTAGTGACACTGTTTTCCATGATCTGAATTGAACTTTTTCTAACTGGTAGGATGCTGAAATGAAGGCTACTAATGGTGCAGTCAAGACAAATGCAAAGGTCAGTCAATTATAAGTTTGCCATTTTTTAAGGCTCAAAGACAGTTCATGTATATTAAAAATTATTGGTGGTTATAACTGGTTCTGGTTATTTTGAATTAACATGATCTGATCTGATTGTATGTTTAAATGCTCGCCGATTGATCTCTAGGATGTATATTCTGGTTTTGTCATGATCTTCTGCTTCTTATGTCCTACACAAGCGGGTCTTGTGGCTCAGTTTACGTGCAACAAGCATTCAAATTGGTGTATCTGACTTGGTCCAACAAACTCTTTTTTAACCCAGCTTCATTTATCTGAAATTATAAAAGTTAATTGTGGAGTGGGTGTTTCTGGCTCAAATTTCATCTGCAAGCAGTAATGATTGCTTATATAGCTCCAAAAATAATTGTCGTTGAAGGTAGTATATATCAACTGGGATTCAATTTAAATTAATGGCAGGAAACTCAAATTTGCAAAATTGGGATATACTCTGCAGTGTGTATTTGTTGCATTGGGGTTTTACTAGGATATGACACTTTAAACAATTTACTATGCTAGCAGGAAGCGGCAATTGTATAAGTTGAATGTTTAAAACATAAAATTGAATGTTTGTTTCATGTTTTCTATGATGCAGAGCTTTTATTTCATGATAATTGGAATGACAATATTTCTTATGCCTCTGTTGAGATCATAAGTGGACCATAATTTTTGATGTTCATTATCATATGTTGTCAACATTCTCTGTATTGACTACTGCTTTTACCAATTTAATCCTCCTAGTGGCTAGTTGGTTTAATTGTCAAGACTCATACTTCTCGTCAGTTGTATCATATATGTAAGTTTTTATGGGTTGAGTTGTTCCATCTCTATTCTATAGTTAGTCATTCTGCATTTTTTGTCCACAATTGTTGTCAAATAATTGTGTGGTTTTGTGATGTAGGACAAACTTGAGTTTTATTAAGGTTATTTTAATAAGTGATTTTCTATTTTATTATCTTAATGATGTTTAGGGAGTTTTATGTAATTTTCATATTTAGAAGGTTTTTTCTTGTAATTTTCGTCATTTTTTAAGGTTTTTTTTAGTCTATATATATGAGTCTTCCATCATTGTAAACGTTACATTTTGATGAATGAAAATATGAAGATTTGGTGGATTCCAAGTTTTCTCTCCTAACCGCCCGAATTTCCTTGTGAATTGTCGGTTCTACCTCCTCCTCCAACCTCCTAATTCGTTGGGCTCTACTTCTTCCTACCCTCTTTTCTATCCTAATTCTATTCTCTCTGCAAATCCCACTTTTGTTACCCATCATTTTACTTTTTGTTCATTTTGGGATCAAATAATATTCTGTCATTCTCAACTTGGTAACCAATAATGTTGCTACTTTGTTGGGTATATTGCTCTGGTGGTTGTGTGTTTCTCGTAATCCCGTGGAAATAGCTATTTTGTAATCATGTCCAATTAAAGTTTATGAAATTTGTATTCTCTGTCTATTGCAAATGCATTTTCTTTTTATTTTAATTGCTCAAAATTTCTATGTTATAATGGTGGGTAATTTTGAAGTTGTAAACACTTTTTTTTCAGGCAGATGATGATCTAAAGAAAAAACAAAGGCCTTTCCTTAGCCAATTCTTTTCACCCATTTTACTCAAGGTTTGATTAGAGTTTTCTTGTCCTTCAATATTTATCTTGTGGATAATTTGGTATGATCTGTTTTGTCAATCAAACTTGCACTTTTAATTTGGAATATGGCTGTGCCTGGTGGTGATAATGATTATTGACGTCTCAGTTAAATTGTGCTTTAATATTTATTTTTTGTTACAGGCGTTCTCCATTACATTTTTTGGGGAGTGGGGAGATAAGAGCCAGGTCAGTTATGACATGAAAATTGTTACGAGCTAAAATGGACTCAGCTACAATCAATGTCATAAATGTTGTTGGAGCTAATAAGTTAGCATTTTTGTACAGATCGCTACAATAGGCCTGGCAGCCGATGAAAATCCCTATGGTGTCGTCCTTGGTGGCATTATGTATGTTCGATATGCAATCTTCGATTGAGCACTATGTTTGTCATCTTTCGTAGAATTTTCATTTTTTTTTTCCTGACCCATTGTCATTGCAGAGGTCAAGCTGTGTGCACTATAGCGGCTGTTTTAGGAGGCAAGAGTTTGGCATCACAAATATCTGAGAGAATGGTGAGATTTCTTATTCTTTTTTGGTTGCAAATTGTATTCTTTGGAAAATTTACGATGTGGATATCATCATGTTACTACAGTATGCATAGAGAATATTCTATGGGATTGTTAAGGAAGTTTTTTGTTGATAAAATAATCATGGAAATAAAGAGAGCTATGAAAGTTGGAACAGGTTAAAGCTAATAATACATAGAAAGTGGTTGTATGAAGGGATTATGGCCGGCTGATTCTATCATGTTATAGATATTTATGATTTTTGTTGTCATTCAAAATATGCCAGCCTCTGGTGGCTGCAAAGAGCAAACTTAAAGTGATATTTTTATGGTTGTCCTGTATCACTCGATTTCATTCAGATGATATTTGGATGCCTTAGAGATTAAGGTTTTTTAATTGCTAGTAATCGGGTGGTTGTGCAATGTAAATTCTTTAGCATTCATGATTCCCAACAGCATAAATGGGCCTGACCTGGGTTGCTCTTTATGTGTAGAATTTAGATTTGAAGGTAAATTATTTGGAAGACCTAGGGGGATAAATTCAATCCAGATTGATATTGCAGAATATTTCCAACTTGCTTCCTATGAGACAACCTTAAAATCAGGGTGCCGCGTATATTGTCAAATTTTGGCCGGGAAAAGAATATGTTATGAATATGCCTGCCCCCCAGTTGTATTTTAGTTGGCAATGCATATTTCTTTGATAAAGTATAGTTGATAAGATAGTACACCTACTTAAAATGATGGCTGTCGCCAATGACTCAATTGTTTTTGCCCATGTCGTATTTGCCTTCCTCATTCTCTTTTAAAGGTCACACCAATATTTTACCTATTTTAAGTTTAACTTTAGTATAACACATATATGTTATCTGATTTTTGAGATGTTCTTTGCTTGTAACCAACTCTTTGATCAAAACATCTTTGTGTACGCAGGTTGCGCTTGCTGGGGGATTACTTTTTATTGTGTTTGGCGTTCAATCATTGCTGTCAACAGCTTAAGTCTTGTTAGTGCATAATCATTTATCCTATTTTATTTAGGGAGAACAGGCGGTGATGAATAATCAAATTTGTTGGGCATTGTGATCCCCCCCGTCCATGCATATGTAGATTGAGTAAATCTAAACATAAGGTCAGAAAATGTGCCAGCTTGGTTATTTCTACGGTATAGATTTCCAAAGGGTTATTATGGAAGATTGTGTTCGGCAAATTTAGGTCATGCAGTTACAAGCATGGTTGCATGAATCGGAATCGGAATCGGAATCGGTTTTCCAATGAATCGGAATCGGAATCGGAATCGGTCTAAATTGGCCAAAAATCGGTTTTTTTGAATCGGTCACGAATCGGTCGGAATCGGAATCGGAATCGGAATTGGTCCGAATCGGTTTTAAAAATATATATATTGACAATTTATAATATAAATATATAAAAATTATATATTGATGTTATTTTAATATTATTATGTGTATTATAGTTTATTATATTTTTTAATATTTTTTTGGATTTTTTTAAAATTATTTTGAATTAATTATTATTTTATATTCGAATCGGACTCGAGTCAATTTTTAATTACGAGAATGCCACCCTCTCCCTCCCCTCCACTCCGTCACTGCATAAATTCTCATTTTACCCATTCATAAATAATTTATTTAATATAAAATTAAGGGTATTTTCGTAATATAAGGGCATTTTGGTCATTGTCAAATTTTAATTCCCATTTTACCCCTGCATAAATACTTTATTTAATATAAAATTAAAGGTATTTTCGTAATATAAGGGCATTTTGGTCATTATCAAAATTGAATTCCCATTTTACCTATCTATAAATAATTTATTTAATATAAAGACAAGGGTATTTTAGTCATTTAGGGGTATTTCGGTCATTGTCAATTTATAATTCCCATTTTACCTATGTATAAGTAATTTATTTAATATAAAGTCAAGGGTATTTTAGTAATTTTCACAAAAAAACCGATTCCCATTCCGATTTAAATCGGTCGGAATCGTACGGAATCGGCCGATTCCGAGGCCGATTCGGCCCCGAAATCGGATCGGCACGCGGCCAATCCGATTTAAATCGGCCGATTCCGCACGAAATCGGCCGATTCGTGCATCTATGGTTACAAGTTCTCTTTAAGGGTCCATTACATCCACATAACAGGACAAACCGATAAACTAGCGTTTTTGTTTTCTTCAATTGGTTGTGGTGTTGCTTGATACTTCAATACGTGAATTTCTCTTTATAGATGTAGATTTGTTCCATAGCTGCTGATTTGTTTTGTTATTGAATGTGGTTTGGCTAGTTAGTAGAGACTTGACAACAGACAGAAAAGTTTTTTTAAAAAACAAAAGATAGTGTTTAAACAAAGAATAATATTTAATTTTTTTTTGCTTTGTGTGTGTGTGTGTTGATAACTTATGGCTAATGCTTAATTTCAACTCGTTACTGTCTTTCCTCTGCCAACTGCAAAACTGGACCCTGGGAGTGAGACAGGTAACCCTGCTATTTATTCTTGGTCCAGCTGGTAAGTACGTTGGAGTTAATGGTTTACTGTGCTCGTGATTCTGAATCCTCTTTCCTTTATCCACTATTCTCAACTCTCGAAGACTTTGCAGCAGCGGCGGTTGTCAATCGTTTTTCCAAGGTAGGGCCTGTCTATGAAGTCTTCTGGCACCAGGTATAGCACATTAAGAGACTTCATGGAGTGTGCCATTTAATTTTACAAACATAATACATGCATAGGATTAGCAGCTTCAATGAGATATTTTATCTTGGTGGAAAGGAATTTTTTAATTGCTGTGTTGATAGTTTTCCTAGTGAGATATTCTTTATAAGCACCATCTGCACCGCTAATCTTCCCCAATATTTTCCCTACTTGATTCAAGTAAGATGGCATATATGCTTCTTTATGTCATGATCTGGCATTGGTCATCGTAATATTATTAGTTTTGAGTATTGGGGAAAACAAATGGTGCAGATAATGTTATTCTTGAACGAAAGGTGCTTGACAAAACTTGTCTAAATTGATGGCAATTGATGAGCTCACTCCAAATCATTGTCATTATGAACAAGATAAGAAAGTGAGACAGTGCTTTACTGGCTCCATAAACCCAGATCTGATTTTCCCTTTTAGTTCAGCCCTTCCTTCTAATCGCAGATTTGGACTGCTTGTTTGAAAGAGAAGCACAGGCAATAGTAGTAAACACTCATCTTTTGTTTAGCATGGCCATCCCTTTTGATAATAAAACATCTGGGATTATATAGAAATACGAGATCGGAGAGTTCCTGAGACCGTATCAACATGATCCAACTTAGTACCTATTTATATCATACTAAGCAGCATTGACAGCAATCTATAACCCTCCCTCACAATGACCAGCACAGTTGCAGATAAAGAAGCTTTGCCCCTTCTTCAAAGTGACCTGTCATTCCCACTTGTAAGATTCTTTCCCCTTTTGGGATTGAACAGCCATTGTAGCTCCTACCGTCCACAGACGCCACATTGTGTGCAGTTGGGCTGTACTTGAAAACTACCCCAAGACTTGAAAGTGAGAAGATAGATCGATCAATCATGAGAAAGAAACCCAACACAAAATTGTTTAACTAGGACCGACTTTGTTGATCCCCTACCCTGAATCTCTTGTCTCGAGGCCAATTGACGACGTTGAACGCCCGTCCACCTTGTCACGGACGGTGTAAACTGCTGCATCAACAGTGATAAGGTAGACAACAACGAGGAACATGAGCAGGCCGGCCATGGCCATTGCTCCTGATGCACTGCCTCTTCCCTGTACCATCCGGTTTTAAAGTAGAAACAAGAGATGATCCAAGAGATTGATCCCTTGTTCACTTGGAGTGATGGTCTGACTAATCTTGCAGTGGTTGGTATATATAGTTAGAGCTTGGGAGGGGGTTCCGTTTGCGTAGAAATAAATGTAAAAACGGTGGTAGATGGATCCTTGACCCACTGTTTCATAGGCAAGAGATCTCTTTGAAAGGAGAGCTAGCTTGGATTGCAGGATTAAATTTCAAACACCGGACTTTTCATGGCAGCTGTTCCTGGAATGGCGCAATGGTGTGCAGTTCTGTACTCTGTTGTATTTCATATGGCAATGAGGGAAGTAATGACTCGTGTTATGCACAAATTGGAAAATGAAATATGAATGGATTACGACTGGACTAACTCCATGTAGCCAACCAACCCACTACATTTCTTGCTCAATTATAGTGTTGCTGGTAGAAAGGAGTGTTTTTTATCATGTGTGTGAAATGACAATTCACCCTTTGGCAAGAACTTTTTGACTCGGGAAGATTAGTGGTAGGCTAACTACAGCATTGCACTGGAGAGGTGTCATGCTGGGTCAAAATTTTTATCATGTATGTGACAAGAACGTTTGGCGATGTAACAAAATTACAGACGACCTCTGCACATACGGAGAGGAATTCTCTTGAACATGTATATGATTGGTAACTCTGTCAAAATCGAGAATATTTCTTTGGAAAATATCTCAAAATTTATAAAATTATTAAAAATAAGTGCCCAAATTGACAAAGAGAGAGACGGAAAGTGATTTCTCTAGATCTCATTGATGGATACTTACAGAAGAGATTTTGGACGAGTCATTCACACTATATAACGTGTATTTATAATTAGCACGAGTTATATTTGGTTTAACTAGATTGAATAGATTTTAAAATTATAAATAAATATATTTTATTAAATTTTTAAAAAGTATTTTATCATTAATATTTTATTAAATAATGGTTAAAAACCATAATTTTCACTAAAAACTGAACTTTATGAAAATTTTACATTTAAAGACAGTCTGTGGGCATAACCGGAGGTACGATGTATTTAAAACTATGATTCACACTACATATGTGCATATTTTATATTATTTGATCAATTGAATATAGTGGAGCATTAAATAAAGGGAGAAAAATAATTTGTATTGATTAGGATTTAGGTCTATTGAAAATGGATGATTTATAATTTTCTATCCATTTAACGTGAACATAGCAAATTTTTTTCGACCTAAATATTTGTGTGTGATTGCTTTATTTGTAATGATTCATCTTAAAGTATAACATAATGAGTTTAAGCTATTTCTTTAAAAATGGTTAAACAATTTAGACATTCTTTAACCCGTGACTGACAGCCTAGTAAGTATTTTTAGTCTAGCCCACCATTTAATATAGAGCCAATTACTTTGATATCATTTGTAATAATCTGACTTTAAAGTATAAACTAATGTGTTTAAGCCATTTCTTTTTATTCACATTTATAAATATAATTTTAATCAAGTAAATATTAGATGTGAGATTAAGTTAAGAAATTTCATAACTTACCAGAGTGGATCGTGATTTAGGTCCTAATGACCTGACAGCATCTTGCGCCGGTAATTAGGCTTATATACAAAACTTGGTGAATCAAATATCAGACAAGATAGTGTTTGTGTATTTGTTACACGTAAAACATTATTTCCCTTTGCTTATTTTGCTAGATCGAGATTGACCGAAAAATTAATGCTTTGGAGCTTGGGCAAGATCAGAATGCAAAAATTTGCATACATATGCAACTATTTGCATCACTATTTGAATAAATTTGATGGCATTCTTCTGCATGCTTAGAAATTTCACTTCTGCTCATGTTAGATTGCTACTCCCACAAAAAATTTCCTGCTGCTTGCTTGTTCCCAATCGTGGGCTGCAGAATCAATTTGTAATTGGGCTGACTTGGGTATATGCTTTTGGCCCTTTGGGCTTAGGGCTGGGGGTCATAAGATGTACTTCCATGGTTGAAATTTTGAATCGTTGTTTTAGGAGCATTTTATACATGAGCTACATACAAATTATGATTCAAATTTACGTAGATAAATATGACTATAAATAAGCATGGCATAGTAAATTTTCAAATCAATTTAATGGTTTTAACCCTTTTTCCTTAATTATTAAAGTTCTTGTATAAGAAGTTTAAAAGTAGGTTATATTAATGTAAAAAATAGATAAAAATTTATCAACCAATTATTTATACACTATTTTTTTATATTATGTAAGACCAACTTAGAAATATAACATATAAGCTAATGATAATTATGGCCCATGGTGATATCACAAATGAAAGACCTTACTAGGCAATCTCTTTCTCTCCTATGTCATGGCAGGAGCCCTTGCTATACAGAATTAGTCCGTCTAATGTAATTGCGGCACACTTCTAATATAATGCTAATTTCTTAGTTTAGTTTACCCAATAATAATAATAATAATAAATTTTTATTTTTTTTTATTTTATTAGGCCTACACCAGCACAAAGCCCACTTTTTATCACAAAACAAAATAAGCCCATGTATTTGAAAGCAGATGAATTCAACTATGAGATAATTAAATTTGATTCGATTATTTTAATTATTAATATCAAATAACATCTCAGAATAAAAAAAATAAAAAAAATAAAAGGGGGAGTTAAGGAGACGTAACATGAGAAAGTCCTGTGCCTGCCTATAAAGTCCCAATTTCCCCCCAACCTTAGTGAGTTGTGTGTGTTATAGAAAAGAGAGAGGAAGCCATCCAATCTCCCCCAACTCCAACGCCACCCCACTTCCTGCTCACACTGCACTCCTCCTTCCCCAACCACGCTCCCTCTCAAAAGCACCACCACCCAGCTTCACTCGCCCCCTCTTTCTTCCTCCCTTCTTCCTGTATGTCACACATCTCAATCAATATTCTCTTCTTCGTAGGAGCAATAGACCGGTGAGTGATCATACATACATATATATAAATATTGAGAGACACACACGCTACACTACTGTGGTGTATAATAATAGATCACTGGTAGTGATTAGCTGCAAGCTAGCTAGCTTTGGTGGTGTAGCAAAGCGAGGAAGCGAGTATGATAACTCCATTGGACTTCTACCATGTGATGACGGCCATGGTGCCGCTGTACGTCGCCATGATCCTGGCTTATGGGTCGGTGAGGTGGTGGAAGATCTTTAGCCCCGACCAGTGCTCCGGCATCAACCGCTTCGTCGCCCTCTTCGCCGTCCCCCTCCTCTCCTTCCACTTCATCGCCGGCAACGACCCCTACGCCATGAACCTCCGGTTCATCGCCGCCGACACGCTGCAGAAGCTCATCGTCCTCGCCCTCCTTTTCGCCTGGTCGAACCTCACCCGCCATGGCTGCTTGGAGTGGACCATCACCCTCTTCGCCCTCTCGACCCTCCCCAACACCCTCGTCATGGGCATCCCTCTACTGCAGGGCATGTATGGGGGCGATTCCGGCAGCCTCATGGTACAGGTGGTCGTCCTCCAATGCATCATCTGGTACACGCTCATGCTCTTCTTGTTCGAGTACCGGGCGGCGCGCATCCTCATCTCCGACCAGTTCCCTGACAACGCCAGCGCCATCGTCTCCATCACCGTCGACTCCGACGTCGTCTCCCTCGACGGCCGCGAGCCGATCGAGACGGAGGCGACCGTGGCCGAAGACGGCAAGCTCCACGTCACAGTCCGTCGCTCCAGCGCCTCCCGCTCCGACGTCTTCTCCCGCCGCTCCGTCGGGTTCTCCGGCGCCACCCCGCGACCCTCCAACCTCACCAACGCCGAGATATACTCCCTCCAATCGTCCCGCAACCCCACGCCGCGGGGTTCCAGCTTCAACCACACCGACTTCTTCTCCATGGTCGCCGCCGCCGGCGGCCGACCCTCCAACTTCGGCGCCGCCGACGGCTTCAACGCCTCGCGGGGGCCGACGCCGCGCCCCTCCAACTTCGAGGAGGAGAAGCCGCCCCGATACCACTTCCAGGCCGCCGCCGGCCATAGCTACCCTGCTCCCAACCCAGGTATGTTCTCCCCCACCAACGTTACCAAGACACCAGCTCCTCCGCCCAGCTCCGCCGGCAAGAGGCCGAACGGAAAAGTCCCCGACGAGCCGCCTCCGGCGGCGGCGGCCAAGGACCTGCACATGTTCGTGTGGAGCTCGAGCGCCTCCCCTGTTTCCGACGTCTTCGGCAGCAGCAACCAGGACTACTCCGAGCACAAGGAAGTCCGTGTTGCTGTTTCCCCTACTACTACTAAAGGTAAGGCAAGGCAAGGGAAGGCAGTGAAAATAAAATTTAGTTTTGTATTTATATCAATAAATAAATGTTCCCATCTTTTATCATTCATTGTAGAATCATGACTTCTCAATCGTTTTATTGTATTAGTTCAAAAGAAAAAAAAAGAAAATATATTTCTCAAATTTGGCAAGAAAAATGAGAAGTAGAATGAGTGGTGATATATGCAGGGGGGATGGCGGAGGGGAACAAGAGGAAGGATTATGTGGAGAGAGACGAGTTTAGCTTCGGGAACAGGTTGGAAGGGGAGGTGGGCATGGAAGGAGGTGGGCAAGGAGGAGGAGGCAAGGCCGGCGCCGGCGGTGGAGGGAAGGTGGTGGGCAAGGCCATGCCGCCGACGAACGTGATGACAAGGTTGATACTGATCATGGTGTGGAGGAAGCTGATCAGGAACCCCAACACCTACTCCAGCTTGATCGGTTTAACCTGGGCCTTGGTCTCATTCAAGTACTACTCCTACTACTACTTGCCCCCGTCTGTCTCTCTTCCAACACTCGAAAACCTTCTTTGTTTTCTTGGCTGGATCAATGACTTCAATTCCAATCTCATCATCATATTCTCTGCTGACATTGAGCAGGTGGAACGTCAAGATGCCGGCGATCATAGCCAAATCCATCTCCATCTTGTCGGATGCTGGCCTCGGGATGGCCATGTTTAGCCTCGGTAACTCTCTACTTCTACGTCACAAGCTATATACATATACATGCTTAGTACGTACGTACATACACACACATATGTATATATATAGAGTATGAGTAAGAGGGGGGCGCAAAGGTGACAGTTTGTTGGAGTGGAAATGTTGGTTGGTTTGGGGATTGGACTGTGTAGGTGATGGATTGTGTTTTGTTCTCTCTTTTGGGTGGCGATCGAGCAGGACTGTTCATGGCCTTGCAACCGAGGATCATAGCATGTGGGAACCGAAAAGCAACCTTCGCCATGGCCGTGAGATTCCTTGCAGGACCAGTTGTCATGACCGCTGCTTCCTTCGCCATTGGATTGCGGGGAAATCTCTTGCACATTGCAATTGTACAGGTTACACACCTAAATTCAACCTCCTCTTACCCAGATTACCCAAACCGAAATCGGTGAAAAACACCCAACTGTTTTTTTAATTTTTTTTGGTTATCACTGATTTGGTGCTACGTTCTTGTGGAAATGATGAACAGGCTGCTCTGCCTCAAGGAATCGTACCCTTCGTCTTTGCAAAAGAGTACAATCTACACCCAGACATTCTCAGCACAGCGTGAGTAGCAGCACACTACACCGGTAGTGAAGTACTTCTTATCTGAGACGGTTCTGTTCATCTCACCAATTTTCTTGGTCTTTGGATGCAGTGTGATCTTTGGCATGCTCATTGCATTGCCGATAACACTTCTCTACTACATTCTATTAGCGCTGTAAAGGGGAGCAGTAATGTTGGAATCTCTTCTTCAAGCCGCAGTTGCAATGTCAGACCAGACCAAAGGGAGGATGAAAAAGGGTAGATGCCATTCAGAGGCATGGAGTCTTTGGACTTTGGATGATGTTATTTTCAAAGCAGGGGGAGCCTAAGTTAGGAAAGTGTATTATGTTTATTCCAGGTTGAAATATCTGTCATAGATTCCTTTGTTGGATTGTTACAGCTCTTGCTTTTCTTGCCCTTGTGATATTTTTATACAAAATCCTTTTTTTCCATTTCAAGCCCTCTAAATAGGAAAATAAGGTTATTTAGGCCAAGCCTTACAATGAAGTTTAGAGCCAATTTAGACCTTATTTTTAGTCTAAACTAATTATCACTAGTTCCTAGTACAATGTTGGTTAACTAGAGCATTGTCGATTGATCGTAACATAGGCATAATAGAAGTATAAATATGAGGTGTTCTCTAATTAGGGCTCATATCTAAGGGGAGTATAATTTGGTAAAAACCGGAGGCCATTGATTAGTAATTTGGTGCATTTGTGTTTAAATTTCTTAGGCCAAATAACTATTTGAAAGTTCAGTTTTATCTTTAAAACCAAACTGGCCGAATGCTTACCCTCCATGACATCTACCAATGACTTCTAGTAATTTTTAATGCTTATATAATGTAATACCCAAGAACTATTTATTAAAAATAAAAGTAAACACTCGTTTATAAGCTTGGCAAAGTAACACATGTATATACAATAGAAAAAAAAGGAATTTTTACTTTCTTTTTCTATTTAATGATTGCTATCTTGATATTAGTCACTTGCTCTCAAGGGTTTAACCTCATAGTTTTAAAACTCATTTTTTAGTTCAAAATGTCTCCAAGTTGACTCTACTCCGTGCCTTGATGAGTCACTCCATAAATTACGTACTTCATATTGATTACTTTAGTAATTATCTCATCAAAATATGTCATAAAAAGTATCAAAATATATTATTTTAGAAAAATTAATTAAATTAATATTTTAAAATAATATAAATCATGCATTTATCAATTTTAAATATGAAAAGATCATTATATACTAATTATACATAATATTTTATTTATATAATTAAAATTTTAATATAAATAACTTGAAGTCTATTCCAATATAGCCGACTTGAATTTAAGTTTCAAGTTTTTAAACTATTGACCGGTGGTTAGGGCCCGCGGGTTGGCGCCCTACCTAAAGGCGTGGCCAACCGGACGCAACCAGGCGGTTCATACAAATCATGAATCCACATCAGCTTTTACATTAAAGCAGTGAAGCTTTTATCCGAAGTAGGGAAGATTGGAAAGGTTTGTGATGTGCATATCATGATTGTGTATACAGCGAAGTTGGGACCTCTCCATTAAGCAGTGGAGTTCATTCGATTGGAACTACACTCCCAACAAACGCAGCAAATCCTCCCCCTTTCCAACCTTTCCCCGCTCAGTGTCTTCAGTACGCTCTTGCCCACTAAATTTATTGTTCAAGGTGTCGCATAGAAGGTATGGGTCTGAGTTGAATGCGTTCAGAAAAGTGGTCACGGCCACATGCGATGGCACCCCTTAGCATGTGGTTTTAACTTTTAAGGTCATGTTGATTGCTCTCTCTGGACTCCCCCACGGCCTTGAGCTGCCATGGAGAATGCATGGCGGTGAAGGTGACCACCCATCAGTGTTGCTATTAATATTGTCCTAGTCATATATCATATATACATTCATACATTGGTCTCCTACAAAATTAGTGCAATTTATTTCAATACTGGGCACTCTCGAAAAAATTGTAATTTTAAGTTTTAAATATTGTATGGTTCCCACCATTTTGAAACGATATTCATTTAGACCTCCGTCCCTTTTTAACTTGTGCCCAATTTTTCACATGATATTTTCCCAAAACCTTCCTTTAAGTTACGATATTTTACCAGTATTTAATTAAATATTGATCATTTTTTCAATATGTCTTATAGAATATTGCACGACATCCAGTAATATTTATTATATTCGATTTTTATCTATTTTTATTATTTTATGAATTAATATGTAATTTTTGCATTTTATTTCCAAGGTATTTTAGGAATATTTTTTATTAGGGTTTTATTAGTTGCCTATAAATAAGATGTTAATATCATTGCGCGTTAATGAGTTTTGATGATGAATTGATTTGGTCGCGTGCTTTTTATTTATTTAAGGTTTTTTCTTTTGTTTTGATTTTTATTTTTAGGAGTATTCTGTAATTAAGATCATCCATTTTCCCCTTTCTGCATCAAGTGGTGGAGATGGGCGGGAAAGAAATTAATTTTGATTTTTTTTAGGCTACCCTTTTGTAAAATTTTATATAAAACTTTAAAAAAGCACAAAGAATATAAAATTTGTAGTTTTTTTTTAGGATTAGTAATGTGTGCTTACTTCTCAAATCTAGATCAGGACTTCTACAATTATTCTATAAACAAACATGCAAAAAGTTGATGATGTTAAAGATGATCATAACATGTGTCAAAAGGGAGAAGTAGCATGCTTGCATAATTCATCTAGCTGTATCCTTGATGGAAAAATTTGCAAGTACTAAAATGTGGTGAAAGCCCAAATCATGAATTTCTATTAGCACATGAATCTCATGTGCATGCCCAGTAATTGATCATCCCAACAAGTTGGGAAAGTTTATAGTTCGAACATTCCTGCGCAATCATCTCTCAAAGTTATACTGTAGCTTCCCAAATTGCCTAAGCAAGCAAAAGGAAAAAGATTTGTATAATATCATATTTCATACTCAAAATGTCACCATTAAGCAAAATATAAAAAATAAAACCCTGTGAATATCACAACTCACAAGTATTATTCAATACCGGATTTTGGACTTGTTGGCATGCAATGCATTAGAGTTTTCCATATAAAAGTTGCTGTCGGTAATTTTTAGGGAAGTTTTTCGATAATTTCGGGGGATTTACGGGTAGTTTTGGAAGTTACACGTGGTTTTATTATTTTTTTATGGAAATGATTACCTTAAATATCTAAGATTTATGAATAACATCTCTAAAAAACATCATTAGTAATATATATTTGCTTTGGGATTCATATTTTTTACGGTTGGCCTGACTCGAGTTGGTTCAATCTGGTTTGGCCCGGCACTCGGATTTTTTTCTAATCTGGGTTAGTTTATTGGGTCATCAGAGCATTAAGTGCTTGCCTGTAATATCATTCTTCGTTTCTGGAGCATTTTTAAAATTTTTTATATTGAAGAGAGTATTTTGGCGTCTTGCAAGTTTTTAAAATTTTTTGGTCATATTGATCCTCGTTAGGATGCTTATTAATTAAGTCTTTTGTCTTATGTATTTTTGTTTTTCTAATTGTGTTTGGGGCTTAGAGAGGATTGTTGGTAATAAAATTTACAATTATTAAAAAATAGATGTTGTGTTCAACTCTTATTGAGGCACGAGTGAATGATTTATTATTCCATTACTTTCCGCTCATGATTATTTGATTAATTTTCACATTGGAATTTAGAATGTGTGTTTATTAATTATTCTGATCAACCGGATATTGCAAATTGAGAAATATATAAATTTTCTGGGTATTTTTAGCTCTTCATGAAGAATATGATCACAAGTAATGTACTAGCCGGACTTGTGGGCAAGCAATGCATTAGACATATTATGTAGCAAAAAAGTAAGTATATATTTGCTTTGGGAAATATACTTTGGTCGGTTCATTTTATCTCCCTAAGGCAAAGACTTCTCAAATGCCAATGCATTTCACCAAGAACCAGATAGAAGAGGATATAATCATCCACATTGGTGATGGTGAGAACGGTCTCTCTCGTTCTCCGCCCTTTCAAGCTAGGATTTGAGTGCACCAAAATTTATATTTGCTAGTTGGGAATCACCACATAATTTTCCATTGGTGGGTAGAGCTAGATTTGCTTGATAATTGATATATATACAACTCTCTCTTAATCCAACTACATATATAAGACTTGGAATGGCTTCCCCACCAGCATTCCCCACAGACATGCTTGACACGAGACGGTGTGTGTCCATGCAAGGATGAACCAAGCTGCTTGAATGCCGCTCTTGAAGATGGTGTGAGCTTGACTTGGCTCTTTACTTCATGTCTTAGTTGTTTCTTAGTGAATCACAACTAGAAATATTCATGTTGGCGTGCACGTTTAATCTTGTGTTTCATGCATTTGATTTCTTGAACTGGATTGATTACTACACATGCCAGATTCTAATCAGGGCGTCGGCACGTCGGGTTGTGTCATTTAAGTACTCATTGCTATGTAATTCATGCTCAAAGCTCTTATGATTGCATCAACTAAAAAGCGTTTAGATTTGTCAATGAAAAACAACATTAGTACTAGAATATAATGCTGCTGGTTATTTTGAATGTTCTTGCGTATTGACTAGATTATGAGATGAACAAGGAAGAGATCAAAAACAATAAACGAAGAGCAGGTGGAATTTGACGAGGATTGGTACACTATAAATCTTCTTCTTCTTCTTCTTCCCTAACGGGGATGTAGATCTTCAATTATGTGAATGTGTATGAGTTTTTAAATATTGGACAAGTCGGTGTGGGTTGAACCGGGTTGGTTTGTGGGTCACAAAATAACAACCCGAATTAAAAACAAGGGTAATTAAATTGGCTAATTATGTTGCCACAACGGCGGCAATGTAGGGTGATTGTTCGAGGTTTTGCCTTCATTAAAATAGAAAAATGCACAAGTTTACAAAATATTAGATGACCCGAATATTGGGTTGTCCCTCCTTCGTAAATACATAAAATTATAATTTTATTTTGGACAAAAACCAAAATTTTGCATATTTGGTTAATTGAAAAGAATAAAAACTCTTTGATTTTTTAGTTTTGGAGAAAATTGATGTTACATAGTGAGAAAAAAAATTGTGTGGATTGAAAAAAGGTGAATATTTTTTTGAAATTCGTTTATAATCGTCAATGATAACTTTGCCAAGTTCTTATATTTGTAATCCACAATTCCTTATTTTCTTTCTAATTCAATACTAATTTTATAGAAATAACAGTAAATTGGTATTAAAAAGATTATTCTCCTGTGGATCTGTTCTGTATCAAATTTGTAATATAGTGATTTAGTGACCTTTTATTTATGGTTTTTTCCTTAAATTTAAAAATTTTCACGTAATATTAATTTGTCTGATCTCTCTATTTATTTGATGCTTCTCATCTTTATGTATTGAAATAAGATATTTTAGTTTGTTTGGTTAATCATGTCCTTACTAATGAGTATGCGTGTTGCGTACGCACACGACATGCACCGTCGATCATCGCAGCATGCGAACAAAAATTTACACAATTAAAAAAATAGTTTATAGTGTTATCTATCGTCATTTACATTAGCATAATGTAAATATTCGTACTTAATTTACATACCCAAGTGAAGATGGCTTAAAAATTTTATGGGAGGGCAACATCAAAGATGAAATGGTGTCAACTATCAAAAGTGAGTCACCCTTATGGGCCAGGATTTGGAAGGTGGGGAGGAGCCCTGGGACCGGATAAAGAGAGCAAGATTCACGTCACCATTGCCACTGTATTGAAACAGTGAATGAGATGCGACTTGGGAAGAATAATGGAGACTTCACATAATGATAAGGGAGAGGGAGTGATGTACATGGCGACCAAATCTGATGAGTAGTAGGGTCCGTCCAAATGGGATCGCATCAAATATCTATGCGCTTCCTTCTCGTGCAACATTGCTCATATGTAGACCCTTAAAAAGTTGGTTCAAATGGCCCATTTCAGAACTTAGTTTCAGAGATCAAACAAGGCTCTGGATATTCCAAAAGGTTTAGGACATGGAGCACATTAACCTAATCTCTCCCAAATATCTTGTCATGGGTGCAACTACTAATGCTCTCTCGTTGCGGCCGACAAACGAAGCATCCAAGTGTGTGCCTAGTAGTTCAACTATAAGCTGCCGAAACCTGCCCAGATCAAATCCAAAAGGTAGCATTAATCTTACCCAGCACCAGCTAGCTTAGCTATCCATCAAAACGCTCATGACCAGATTGTGAAATGAACCCTTACGCATAGATGCACGAATCGGCCGATTCCGTGGCCGATTCCGTGTGGAATCGGCCGATTTAAATTGGATCGGCCGCGTGCTGATCCGATTTCGGGGCCGAATCGGTCGGCCTCGAATCGGCCTCGGAATCGGCCGATTCTGCCCGATTCCGACCGATTTAAATCG
>JAVDBV010079910.1:0-20832 GCA_032619315.1 Piper longum | reverse complement strand
ATATATATATATATATATATATCTATATCAGCAATGGCCACAATGTGAACTTGCAATAGGGCTTCAGCTTTATCTTTCAACTGTCGAAGTTAATGGCTTAATGGCTGATGAAGTGTAAAATGTTGTTTGGCTTCTGGCTAATTTCTTCATAGTAAAGACGTTTTACTTTGTGAGAGTTGAAATTAATATTACTGATTGGATTTTCTTGTTGACTTTCATCTACATTCTTAAGAGCTACTTTTATACTCTTGAATGATGTACTTTCCACTACTGGCCATATCTTATTAATGTAAAGAATGACCATGAAGTTTCTCAGTACTTCGTTGCAGTAAAACATAATGCTCTATGGATGGGTTAATAACTCTTACTCTCTGCTGCTCTTGATTGGTAATCAGTCTAGTGGTCCCTTTTTTGCGATTTGGGGAAGTCATATCTGGCGGTGACCATTTTCCATTATCTGCTGATGCACTGAAGAAGGTGCTGACAGGTCAAGCATCGCGGGAAATTTTGCTGAGCATATTTCATGCTGTATGTTCATCTTTACGACACCTCCCTTTTCTTTTATGTAGATGTAGAAGTCTCTAACCAAACCTTTGACTTCTTACAGCTGTTAGGATGGCTTGTGGCGTCACCTTTTATCTTAGGTGTTCTATACCTGTTCTTTCTCCCCTTGTTTAAGTACATGGTGTCCAAGTTTGGTGTCATTCCTTCAAGCCCAAGTAGGCTTTCTCATGGTCACTCGATTCATTCTCATCCTGAAATCAAGGTAAAGGTGAGGAATGTCTAACATTTGGAAGGAACTAAGGCGATTGATTCATAACATTTAAAAGTCGCTGAATACTTGTCATGTTTATTGTTCTACTCGTAACAGTTATCACTTAGCATGCAATGTAGGTTGTTTATGCCTATGATTTTAACAGGAAACACTCATATTTGTCAACCGATAACAGATGTTACATGTTGTATATGTTTAGCGCATCTATGTTGGTGGATTCTGAAGGTGGGAGGCATGGATTGTGTAAATGAGCCACTGACATGTATTATGAACTTGATCATGATCAGTCCATTCTTAGTATTTTTCCTCGTTCGATATTATCATGGAATTTATTTGTTTCCGCTGTCAATCTGTAGTACAAGATGTTTACTGCTCCGGTTGCTTGGTTGCATGCTCCATCAGTTCTCAAAACAGTCAAGAGGAAATTAAACGATATTTTTACTAAGTGAAATTAGCTCTAGGTAAAATTAAAACTCCATTTCCTACAACTTTTGAAGTCAAGCCTCGAGGAAGGAGCTTTGAGGAGGTCTATGGAAGCTTTGGACCAAGATTTGTAATCATCAAGAGCTACTTGAAGGGGGTATATTTACTCCTCCATGTCTTATTCTTCATCTAGGTAATTCTTACATTTTGCTTGCATCTCATTTATCCCATTTGCGTGTTGGGGATATGGGTCTCCTCCCCCAATCTGCGCAGCAGAGTGTGCTTTCGTAAAAGAACAAGCATTAATGGCAAACGATAAAGAACAATAAAATAGAAAGGCACCAAAAAATTAATGTTGATGGTAAATATTGCATAATCAACCAAAAAGGTTAATTTTCGCTATTAGTCATATATTAAAACAACTACGAAGTTTTTTTCTTTTGCTCTCATCATTGATTCAACAAGCCTATTTTAATAGTCTCTTGAATCTTTTACAATCCAAGAAGATAATTTCGCTCCCTGACCAATGAACCTCCTCTAGAGAAACTCCCTAGCCTTTCCCTCGTAGCAAATTGACCTACAATATTAAGAAGAACAAAAAGAAATTTTTTGCATACCCTAAAAAACCCAATTAAAGCCATATCAGGGCGAAATCTGGGTTGCACCGGCATCGCAAGCCCAAGGGACGTTCTGAAATTTCTCTTTTTGGACGCATGGGTGCCAGCATGCTGGGGCACATATGCCTCTGTTTGTCTTCTTCCTCTTCTTCCTTCATCTTCTTCCTCGTGAGCTCCAAAATTCAACAATGGGCGCACAATATGATCTTCGCAGACCAGTGTGATCTAGGTGTGAAGTGTATGGTTGTGTGATACAAATAAAGTTAGTTGGGATTAATTAATTAGAATTGTATTAGGCAGGAAAGGGGTAAAATGGTAAATTTAGGGCGGGATTTGAAATATAAAACAGGGGAGGATGGAGAGAGCAGGGGACTCTATTTTTGGCTTGTAACTGTAATTCAGTCGACATTCAATTCAATTTCCATTTTTCATCCTTTTGCCTTCATTAATCCATCATCTATTATTCTAGTCATCCATGCCTCCTGTAAAGAGATTCTAGTAGGTAGATAAAGAGAAGGAGATCATCGTTGTTGCTCCTGAAAAAGAAGGATCTACCAAATTGGTATCAGAGTTGGTCGAGGAAGTACCAGTAGCAGCATCCTCGGCTTCAATGGCGAAGGAGTTGATTGAGATTCGAAAGGAGCAAGCGCAACATCGGAAGGTACAATCTCAATTGCTATTTGCACTTTCTGAACTGTCATCTAGATTTGATGAATTTTTCAAAATCAAAAGCGGCGATCATAATAGAGGTGTGGTGAATCCTCTTGTTAATGTTATGAGTGTGGAAGGAGGGATTGGAAATGAATGTAACTTGATCGATGAAATGCCTCATCTACGTCGATCTGAAACTCCTATTGATATTAGGCAGGATGGGAGGAATTCACAGCACATTATTGACCTTTTGGAGGTGGAATCATCAACTTGTGGATCAAGAGTAATTCCAAGGAATCATCAAGATGATGATTACCTGAGAATTGCAAAAATGACTTTTCCAAAGTATGATGGAACTACAGATCCAGTACCATGGTTTAGTAGATGTGAAAATTTTTTCAAATTGTATAAGGTGAGACCTCAATGTTGGATTAGCTAGTTATCATCTAGAAGAGGATGCTTTGATATGGTTCGATATGATTGAAGAAATCCAGGAAGTAATGTCATGGTAGGACTTGAAGGATGCTATGAATATGCAGTTCGGACCTACTGATTATGAAGATTTTTATGGTGATCTGACAACACTCAAACAAGATGGAACAGTTAGAGATTATATTACAAAATTCAACATGCTTCTTCCACGAGCTGGTAACATGACTGAAAGACAAAAGATCAGTAGCTTCACCTATGGTCTGAAGCTACAATTGAGAGTGGAAGTTAAGTCACAAAGGCCAGTTTCACTCCTGGAGGCGCAAGGGCTGGCAAAGCATTTTGAACCTAAGGCTTTAATGGACAGCAGGATGAAATATAATTTGAGAAGTAGATCGTGGTTAGGGGATTCCCAAAGTGTTAAACCTAAATAAGAATTTGCAGCAACAACTACTACAAAAGTTAGTGCACCAAGTGTCAAGGAAGTAGGAGCTGTAAAGAAATTGATTGTCAAGCAATTACAGGAAAGGAAAGAGTTGGGGTTGTGTTTCAAGTGTGATGAAAAATATACTCTGGGACATAGATGTAAGCAGCTTTTCTGGATTGAAAGCATATGGGAGGAGGAGGATTCAGCAGGAAGTGAAGACGATATTTTGCAAGAAGATGATGTGAATAGTAAAGATGACTACCAGCTATTTCATTAAATGCTCTTACAAGTACTTCAACATTGAACACGATGAGGATGTTTGGTAAAATTGATGGCCAACGGGTGTCTGTTTTGATTGATTCAGGAAGCTCACATAATTTCATCAATGAAAAGATTGTGCAAAAGTTGGGGATTAAGGTGCAGTCTAGCCCTACATTGAAGTGCAAGTTGCAAATGGACAGCAAATGATGTGTGGAGGGAAGTGTGCTAATATAACTCTTGAGCTACCTGAGCATATTATCCATTCTAAATTTTTTGGATTGCAATTAGAGGAGTTCGATGTTGTCCTAGGTGTCCAATGGTTGAAGACATTAGGATCAATTATCTAGAAGTTTGAGTCTTTAACCATGTCTTTTACTAAAGATGGAGCTCCAACATCCTTGCAAGGGCTAGAAACTCCATCATCTCAATTGTGCAGCAACAAGCAAATGTCCAATATAATAAAGAAGAAAAAACACGGGTTTCTTATGCATTTGCAGCAAGTGGAGGAATCAGGACAATGTTTTCAGCTTCAAAATTTTTTACGGGACGCAGATCAGTAACAATTACACATGTTATTAGATAGATTTGATAAGGTGTTTCAAACACCTACAGCACTTCTTCCCAAGAGAGCTCATGACCATAGAATTCCTTTGAAGGAAGGAGAGGTACCAGTGGCTATTAAACCATACCGTTATCTTTGTTTTCAAAAGAATGAGATAGAAAAGCAAGTTAGGGAACTGCTGGAAGCAAACATTATTCAGAGCACTATCAGTCTATATTCATCTCCTATTTTATTGGTCAAGAAAGAAAGATGGGAGTTGGAAGATGTGTATTGACTATATAGCATTGAACAAGGTGACGATCAAGGACAAATTTCCAATATCTAATATTGATGAGCTCTTGGATGAGTTACATGGTGCCTCTTATTTTTCAAAGCTAGACTTGAGATCAGGTTATCATCAGATTTGTATGCATTAGGAGGATATACACAAAATAACTTTTCAAACACATCAAGACCATTATGAGTTTAGAGTAATGTCATTTGGATTAACCAATACTCCTTCCACATTTCAAGCTTTGTTGAACTCCATTTTTGTCAAGTACCTTCGACACTTTATCTTAGTTTTCTTTGATGATATATTAGTACACAGTAAAACATGGATTGACCATTTGCAACATCTAGAGATTACTTTGCATGTTTTACAAGAGCAACAATTATTTGTTAGGAAGGAAAAATGTAATTTCGGCACGAGGGAAGTGAAGTACTTAGGTCATGTCATTTCAGCAAATGGTGTAAAACCCGTGATTCGAGTCATGGTTTTATAGTCATTAGCCGATCGGTTCAACCGTCGATTCGAGTTGAGTATATTTCAGAACACATGTACTGAACCAATGCCGGTCACGTGTATGAGCTGTGAGGGTCATGTGTACCCGAGTATGTGATGATAACGTCATGAATGAGCAGAGAATGAGTTATCAAAATATACAGTTGATGATTTTATATTTCTTCATTTTGTGAACGTAGAAATAGTTTTAGGCCATTTACCAAGTTAAGATGCGTTATGGGGTGGTTTGGGTGGGTTGATAGTTACAGAGCATGATTTTGGATGTTGTGTGTTTATTTTATTTTCAGGGATTTTTCCCGATTTTTCTGAATTCTTTTTTTAGAATTTATTTTGATTTAGATATTATTCTTGACTCTAGTCAGAGACGAGTCAAATTTTATTTACAAGTATGCCACCCAAGTAGATTTTACCCCCGATCCCTTTCTTCTTCCCCAAACCCTCACTGCGTCACCCCATGCGTCACCGTCGCCGTCGCCGCCCGGGCACCGATCGACGTGGCTCCACCCCGGCACAGTGTCGCCGTGCCACCCTGACCATCCTTGGCCGCGATTGGGCCGCCGTGATGCCAGAATCGGCCGTGATGCCAGAATCGGCCGCGACACCGCCACTGATCTCGGAGCCAATTCGCCGCCGTTTGGGCCGTGCCGCCGCCGCCGTGACACCGATGACCACCCTCTCGACCTCCTCGATGTTTCCCCCCAACCCAGCGCCGACGTTGAGACCGGCCGTAGGCTCGATTGGGGCGACCCACCACTTCGGCCAGATTCGATGCCGCCGCCAACGGCCATCGCCGTCGCGATTGGCTGTGTTGTCACTACCACTGGGTCGGGATTGTCGACACGGTGCCGACCCTTACCCCCGATTGCCCTACCGGAATAGTCGCCGGAAAACTGCCGACAGTGGCTGGAAAATCACTGAACTCGCCAGAAAACCAGTGGAGCTTGGATCTTCTGCGGAACACATTCAGTCGAACCCGATTGAGCTTCTGACGCCATTGCGCGCCGAATTCGAGGTCCGAGAAGCACGATGAAACCCTAGCCGTCGCCGATTATTGACGATGCGAATTTGATTAGTAAAGTTAGTGAGTGTTAGCACAACATGCTAGGATTTATTAATTGATGTAATTAAGGCCTAATTACTGATGAAATGATAAGTGGCATAATTGTATCAATTGTGAATGACGTGATAAGTTGCATGAGGCGGTTAATAGCAAATGAATATTAAGTAATCCAACGAAGTAAATTGAGTTGAACACGTTATATGATTATGATGTAATTTAGAAAAAATACAATAAAATTAGTATAAATAGGATGACATAGAATTACATACACTAATGATTATTGATTTGCTTGATTGATGATGATTGCATTTTGTGTGATAATTAGGACTAGTTTGATGCATCATTTATTTAGTGGGCGTTAGTATTTAGTTCTGATGTGTAGGTACGGAGTAGGAGCTTGTCGTCTAGGCGCGATGTCACGCTTGGAGCTTCTACCAGGTCCGTTTAGGACTCGACTCTATTTTATGCTCTATTCCATCGTATGTTTGGTTTTCTACTTGCAGGACGAGTTAAGTGGCGTTTTATTAGATCCCATTTAACTCGGGTCATTTAGCCGAATAGTTTTCCAAGATTAATAACCCTCGAGGATGAGATCCCTCGAGTATGTTTTCGAAAATAAGATCCACCGCAAGTTGCCTTCAGGCCTATTATATTAAATTCCCTACCTAGGCCTATATATATGTATAGTTTTCGTGTTTTCAGTGAGAGATGGAAAGAGGGAGGCGGCCATGGCTTCAGATAAGGCATGTGTCGTCTTCAGGTTGATGTTGGGGAGGACCACTTCATCCCGAGGGACCTGCTAACTCCGTATTTGAGTTCCTCACACCCGGAGAATATGGAGGTTTACGGGTACTGTTTAGTACAGCGCATGTCCGGACTTGTGGTTCAAATGGTACTAAAGGCGATTGCCTGAGAGTACTCGGCCTTCGGCTCAAGGCTAGGAGTAATATGGAGGACGTAGAGGGCTGAAATGAACCAGAATGAGATTTGATGCAAGATGTAATAAATGAGATTTGATGCAAGACGTAATAGATGAGATGGCCAAGGAAATAGAATGAGATGGATAAAGAACGCTGCCGCTCGAGGGCGACGACTCCCATTTGTGCCCTTGTGAGAGTTCCTAAGGAAGTATATTACGGTTTTCATTCAACAGGAGGGTTAGCTCTCCTGTGCTAGTTTGATATTAGTTATTTTCCAGACCGGTAACACTTGTTACTGACAGTTTTGTACTATATGTAGGTGACGAATATGAGATGGAAGTGTCAGCTTGGACGGAGGAGCAGTGAGGTCTTTTGCACACACATGTTTTGATGATTGAATGTTTAATATTTTATGTATGATTTATTTACATTGAAATTAATGTGAGAAAGGGTTGAGAGATGATAATATGTTGATGATTTAATGCAATGACTTGATGATATGACGTGAATTGTGGAAAGAATGCACGGGTGGGCTGAGACCCAAGCTTGAAAATGAGTACACAATAAATTATATTCTATGAATGAAGTCATTGATATGGATATATGTTTGTATATAGTTTTTTGACAGGGTGGCCCCTAATTGCACTTTGAGGAGAGGCTCTGTCCATTTTTATTCAGAATTTTGTTTTGATTTTATTGCAATTGTGTTTGTGTGTGAATTAATTTTCATGTCATCTATGTAGTGGTATGTCAGGATTTTTATGTATTCATTCATGCATATAGAAAATCACATCTTCATTTTAAAACGTCGAGAGTAGATCCGGGTTGGCTTAACCGAATCTATTAGATTATTGAACGGTTCGTTTGCCGATAGCGTTTTCGGGTCGGTTCATGGGTGAGCCGAATCTGGGTGTTACAAATGGAGTGGACATGGACTTGGATAAGATATCTGCAGTAGTTAATTGGCCACTACCGAAGTCCATGAAGTAGATTCGAGGTTTTTTGGGCTTGACAGGTTACTACAGAAAGTTCATCAAAGGTTAAGCTAGTATAGCTGCTCCACTTAATTATCTTTTGAAACGAGATGCTTATATTTGGGATGCAATAGCAGAAAAAACATTTAATGATCTGAAGGCAGCTTTGACAAATGCTCCACTCTTAGCCCTCCCTGATTTTTCAATACCTTTTGTGGTCGAATGTGATGCTAGTGGCATGGGATCAGGTGTTGTGTTGATGCAAGAAGGCAGACCTATAGCATATTTCAGCAAAGTTCTTCATGGCAGAAATCGTCTTCTATCTACATATGAAAAAGAAATGTTGGCTTTGATTCTATCCATTCAAAAATGGCGCCATTATTTACTGGGACACAAGATCATTGTCAAAACACATCATGCTAGTTTGAAATACTTGTGAGAACAAAAGGTTCATACTATGGCACAACAGAAATGGCTCACTAAATTTATTGGGTATGACTTCCATATTGAGTACAAATCAGGGAAAGAAAACAAAGTTGCTGATGGATTATCACGACAATTTGATAGCCTTTCTTATACACAGTTTACAGGGTACGAGGAAGGCAACAAGTAGTTGATTTTTGCTGCAATTTCAATGCCAATTCCACAATGGTTACAAGAGATCAAAACTTCTTATGAGACTACTCAACAGCTTCAAGAGTTATTGCAAAAGTTTCAAGAAGGCAAACTCTCTCCAAGGTGGTCTTATAAGGATGGACTTCTCTTTTGCAAGAACAGAATTTATTTAGTTGCTGAAACTGATTTGATATCTATCATTTTGAAAGAATTCCATGATGGCACACATGAAGGAGTCCTTAAAACTGTCAAACGACTAAGAGTTGTATTCTATTGGCCCAGGTTGCATCAAGATGTGATTACCTTTATCAGAAATTGTGATATATGTCAAAGATTCAAGTACTCTACCATGCTACCTTTTGGATTGCTCAAGCCTCTTCCCATACCTCAATAGATTTGGACAGCCATTTCAATGGACTTCATTACGGGACTTCCATGGAGTTTGGGGAAAGATTCAATATTGGCAGTTGTTGACATGTTGTCCAAATATAGCCATTTTTAGCTATTTCACATCCATTTATAGCAGTTACCATCGCTCAGCTTTTCTTCGATAATATCTTTAAGTTACATGGGATGCCCACATCGATTGTTTGTGACAGAGATAGCACCTTCACAAGTGCCTTTTGGAATGAATTGTTTCGACTTCAGGGAGTGGCCTTCAATTATAGTTCAGCATACCATCCTCAAATTGATGGCCAAACTGAAGTTATCAATCATGTATTGGAACAATATCTGAGGTGTTTCACAAATGAAAAGTATAATTCATGAGTGAAATGGTTATCATGGGCAAAGTTTTGCTATAGTACAGGCTACCAATCGGCTATTAAGATGACACCTTTTGAAGCAATTTAAAACATGCCTCCACCCACACTTTTATCTTATGTCTCAGGTACTGCTAAGCTGCAGGAGGTTGATGCCACTTTGTGCACAAGGGATCAGCTGTTGTTTGAGCTGAAGGAGAACTTTAAAAATGCACATTTAAGAATGAAGCATCACCATGATTTGCGGAGGCGAGATGAAGAATTTCAGATTGGGTAAAAAGTCTATTTGAAGCTATAATAATATTGGCAACATTCAGCTCATTCTACACACATTACCAAATTGGCAGCCAAGTACTATGGTCCTTTTCCTGTTCTTAAGAGAATTGGGAAGGTTTCATATCGACTACAACTTCCAAGTGATAGTCAAATTTATGATGTGTTTCATATTTCTCAATTCAAAGCAATAGAGGTTGCAGATATTCGGGTTCATGTTGCATTGCCATCTACTTTGTCTTCCACAAATGAATTGGCTTAAGTTTTTGCCTGGATTTTCATCATGGTAATTAGTGCGTTCGTTTTGTTTTGTATTTTTTTCCCCAACCTTGAGGGCATGGTTTTCTTTTAGAGAGGGGTTATTGATACAAATGAAATTAGTTGGGTTTAGTTAGTTAGGATTGTATTAGACAGAAAAGGGGTAAAATGGTAAATTCAGGACAAGATTTGAAATATAAAGCAAGGGAGGATGGAGCAGGGGGACTTTATTTTTGGCTTGTAACTGTAATTCAGTTCGACTTTCAATTCAATTTCTATTTTCCATCCTTCCACCTTCATCAATCCATCATCTATTATTCTGATAATCCATGGCTCCTGTAAAGAGATTCTAGCAGGTAGATAAAGAGAAGGAGATCGTCATTGTTGTTTCTGAAGAAGAAAGATCTACCATTGTGTCAGGGCCTCTGCTTTCCCGGCTCGATGGGTTGCAACCGGTGTGAACTATGAGGACTCTCGTCAGCCTTCTGAACTGGAAGTGGATGGCGCATGGCACATGACCTTCTTGACTTGGGAGGGGTGACTTGGTATGGTGGTACCCATCGGCTTGGGACTCAATAAGCAACGTATATTGTGTTTGGCCCGCATTTCCTTCTTGTGCTTTAATTTTACTTAGAGATAGATTTTTATTTTATAGATAAATAAACTCTAAATTGTTCAAGGATAAAATATAGTCTAATTTTTGGGAAACCCTAAATAAATAAAGAAATAAATTATAATAATTTAATATAATATTTTTATTATTTTCAATGAGGCAAGTCTTTGTTCTTTATACTCATTAATTCCGGTTTATTAAGCTCCAAAGCAATTCATTTAACAATTGATTGTTCTTGTTAAATGCTCTTGACTTATTATTTGTCCGACGTTTGTCTAATGATCAGTTCCGCCGATTGTCTACTATGTATTTTTCAACTTCCACGCACCGTTTGCATCTCTTCACAAAATTCTTCACTAATTGATTCCAATTTATGTGTTCAAAGACTTTCAAGGAATTTTGAGGTTTCAAAGGTTTAGATCATCTAAAGTTTAATTTGAATATTACAATTTTCCAGACAGCGATTTTAAGTTCTTTATACTAGTCAAAGTTAATTTTATTTGATCTAAATACATGTATATTTCCATTTTATATTTTAAAAGTATTAACAAGTTTATGCAGGTATCCACGTTTGATGGTATTTTTTTATTTATAAATGCGATTAATTGGAAAAATAATTTTTATAATATGACATGAAATGAAAAATCTATTAAAATTATTAAATAAAAGAAAAACATGAAATGAACAAATAGGTCGGTCAATCTAGGAATAACTATAGCCCAGCTAGCCATTGAATTGAATACGCTTAATCTACTCAAACAAGGACAGAAACAGATTCTCCACGGGCATCACCTTTCTACACATCTCATTGCTGATATACTTTTCTTTTTCTACGATCGTAATTTCTTCCCCGTATTTTCTCCATCTCAAGCTTCTTCCTTTTCTTCGCAATCACGGGCAACAATCAATACAAATCTTATAATAATTTTTATATTTAATTTATTTTTATCATAAATAATTCTAAATTTCATTCACTTTATAAAGCCTTTTAAAATAGTTTCTCTTTATTAGTAATTATTAGTTTAATGTAGGGAACTTGTAATCCCTATATCCAATACAGCCACCTCTGTGTAGTGTGCACACAATTTCAGCTCGTTTAATTTAAGTAACTGATATATTTGACGATGTTTATAAATTATTGAATAATCATTTTTAGTTTTAACAAATTATGAACTTTCTTTATAATATTCATCTACTTTTACTAATAAAAAGAAAACTCAACAATTAGTCAATCAATATATATCAAAAAAGTTTAAAATATAATAAAAAATTTTAACTTTAACTTTAATTTTTGAACTCTTACTAATAAGAGTTTGTCTAATTTTCTTAAAAAATATAGTAAAAAAATAAATAATTATAATTTATTTTTTTATTTGAATAAAATATATTTTTTAAATCAATTGCAGTATATATTTAAGTACTAAATTATTATATTATATTTTATTATTTAATAAAAAATTATATATTAAATTAAAATTAATTCATTATTGGTCATGAATGATGAAATATTTTACCTAATTAAATATAAATTTGACGGTCAAGATTACCTTTGTAGGCAAACCCATGGCTGGCTCTAAGAGTTTTCTTACAAGTAGTTTTAAATTTGACTCTCTTGCTCAGACACAAGAGCATTTATAATATTATATTTAAAAAATTGTTATAGAAGGAGTTTCATTTGATATAGCAATATCATTAAATAGATCTATGTGTTCAATATCCAATAAGTCGGATTTGGATTTGAATTATCGAAATTGGGTCAGATTTTCATATGGTTAACATGCGATCTATATCCGGCCTAACTCATCCCTCAGCTCAACAAATCATATAATTAGGATTCACATTACTAATTTTTATAGATAAAAATATCAATAATAACTTCTTTAATTTTTAAACTTTTAACTTAGTTTTTAGTTTTTTTAAAAAAAATAAACGGTAAAAAATTTGTAAGCAGTTACTATATTTTTTGCTACCAACCAGATAACACGAAAATGACAAGGACGGTTACACGCAAAAGCCGACCCAAGTTTACGGTTTTAGCCCTTCTCTTCCCCGCTGGGTGCTCATCCTCTTCACCGTTGCGGCCAGATCTATAACATCTGCTGCACGCCCACATGTTCGGTCGGAATCCAACTCAATCTCCTAGAGTCCCAACTCTGGTCCTTGTTTGTATCGCACTGCCCAGTTGCTTTGCTAAGGGTGGCGTTACTGTTGTCAAGGACTTGCATTGACACGAGCTTCTTCTCCATGACTCCATGTTTCCATTGAGTTTCACGTCCCCATTGTTTCTCTTCTGAGTTTTATGATTGTTTTTGAGGTTGGATTGTTTTGTTTTGCGGTAAAGATCTGGAATTTGGTTGGTTTAGGTGCTTCCTAGGAAGCAAGAATATCTGGGTCATGTCTTACAGTGCCACTGGTCCACCAGCCTGTTGTTCTTATGTTACGCCTGACTTGAAAACTTACCAAGCTTTCATCTTTTCTGTACCCGTTTTCTTTACCTTTTTGCTTCTCCTTCTTTTCTACTTGTTCTATTTGCGGAGGAGGAGGGTCGATTGGTCTTCCTTGAGGATGACGTCGGAGTACCAGACTGGAGATGCTACTTCTAGAGTGAGATTTTCTGCTCATTCTACTGTTCCAGTATTTAGAACTTCTTTATTTGTTTTTTTCTTTATTGCTAAAATTTTCATCTTATTGTGGTTATTTTTTTCAGCAATCAGATTCTGGTTTGAAGAAAGAGCTTAGGGAGATGCTTCCTGTGATCATATTTACGGAGAGCTTTCAGCTTAGGGAGACACAGTAAGGGGTATTTTTGTGTAGAAAACTTCTTTGTTTATTCCTAACTAATCACATGAATAACATTTTTAGTTGATCAGAGGAGATTGGTGGACAGAGTAAAAGAAGTCTGTTGGTTGTGATATGCATATGCACATCTATTTTTGTGAATTTTGTTTAATTGGGTTGGCCTCGTGGAGTTATTGAATCTTTCTGATGAAAAGCTGGTTTACGATTCTTAAGCTAGTGTCGACACATTTATTCAAAATATTGTGGTGTAGCTTACATTCTGTTTTCATGTCTGATTCAGTTTGATTGCCTTGTCATCTGTGGTTGGGATATCCCATTACACATATTCCAGTTTATTAGGTCATATTTTCACCTTTAGTAGTTGATCATGAAGAAACTGATGTTTGAACTTCGTTGTCATATACCGTGTGTTTTATTGTGAAACTTCTTAATTTGTGCCTTGTTGAATATTTTAAAATAAAAAACTAATTAAATGGAAAAACTCTAGTAAAACAAGTTGGCAAGACTACAACATCAATGAACTTCTGAAATAGTGCTTGGTTGAATGTTTGAGAATGAATCACTATTAAAATGGTATGATTATAATAAGAGCAAGTTACCGTGACTATCATCATTCCTTGGCACATAATTTACTTTCCATTTTTTTGTGGACTTCTCTAATTGTAGTGGATTATTATAACTAACCCCAGCAAATGGCTCATCTAATATGCATTTCATAGAAGAGGCAAGCTTGATTGTGATAATCTGAAAAAGCCTTAATTTTCTTTCATTTTGGCTGGTTAGACCCTCTTTGGAGCATGTCTTGCACTTGTTGTCTTAAACTCGATAATCTTCTTGAAGGGAATGTTCTCAATAAAGATAAGCATACGCATTTGACTCTCTACTGTAGATTGATTTGGTATTGACAGTGCATGGAATAGTAAATGAATTTGAGGAGACTCTGGATTCTAACGTTTTGGTCGACAAAATGGATGGCAATAACACTTCATTCTTTTAGTATAATCTGTAATGTATTATATATTTCTGAAAACAAGCATTGCTTTGTGGTTAAAATCTAAAGCAGATGGGTAATTTACTGTTTTGCATTCAGGTGCTCAGTTTGCCTTGGAGATTACCAAGCAAATGAGCAGCTTCAACAAATTCCTTCATGCGGACACACTTTTCATATGGATTGCATAGACCACTGGCTTGCTAAAAACACAACATGCCCTCTTTGTCGCATCTCACTTCTTCAGCCACTGAAATCCACCTCTGAACCTACTGAGACCCAGTCGGCTTCTGATCGGAGAGAACTCGACCAAGAAGCTGCAGGAGAACTTACAGATCAACCGAACAACATGGAAAGAGCAGGTGAAGACTTTCGTAATTGTACCACCAGCATTCGCCATAGCAGTTTCTGTAGCAGTAGTAGTAGTGAAGAACAGCAGTTCTGGGATGCTGTGAAAGATATGGAACGACATGGGGATGATCATGATACTTCTGTAGTAATCGACATCGATGCTAATGTTTCTAGAGTTTGAGAGGGTAAGTTATTTGCTTGCCGAGGCACAATTGCTTCATTGTAACATATGTAGGAATGCAAGAAATTTGTGTATATATATTTAATCATTGTGCATTTGATATGTGTATTGTCTGCAGACCTAAACTTTGCATTACAGCTATACAATGGCAACATGTGAACCTAATACGTGAGGTATGTATTGTAGAATGAGTAATTATATCAGGGTTTTTCACCTTATAACAACAGATAAGATCGGTTTTTTATTTCACTAAGCAAGATCAAGGACTCCCGCAAGCAGAAAGATAACAATGACAAGCAGAGAGTCCTAAACCACAACCTATATTTCCAAAACCCAGTACTCAAAATTTACAAGAAAACTTCAAGTTTTATCTGTGGTTTATGTTGGTTACTAGTGGAGGCTTTTATTTATAGGCAATTGCCCAATCAATCAGTTTGGTCCATATTTAATGGATTCAAACAAAGCCAACTCTATCTTTAAAAGAATAATTTCGTACTCAATAGAATAACTCTATACTTAATAGATAGAGTAAATAAATTAATTCTCTTAAAATAAAATTTATCCTAACCAAAATTAGGATTTGAGTAAGGCCGCTCGATCATGAACGACCCGCAAAATAAATTATCAATATGTATGAACTGAAAGGCTCATACAATTAAATTTTGCTTTTTATTGTTAAAAAAAGTATTCAACTTATTTTAATGAATAAAAATTAAAACTATTCTCATTGCATGGTCATGTGGGTATCTTTCTTTTTACTCAGTTACCAGAGTGGCTACGTCAAGGTAGAATTATATTAGCACAGAACATGCAGTTTGCCATTGTTAACCTTAAATCTTTTATTAGCTGTAAAAATATCTTATCATTTGAAATGGCAAGTCTTATGGACCCTCTTAAATTCTTCCTTATCTTCCCACCTACAAAATGGTATGATCACGAGCTATCTTAAGTATTAGTATGAGAAGAAAGCAAGTGATTTTCTTGAATAGAAACAGTCCCAATGTTCATGAAAGCAGAAAGTAGAGGGTCAAGACTCAATGTTATTGTCACGGGCAAGGAAATAGGACAAGAAGTTAATGGGATATGGTCCATGGCATCATCCAAGCAGCAATGACTAGTTCATGTATGATTGCTTAAATTGGCTCTAGTAAAAAAGATGACAAGATAGCCAACAATACAACGAAATCTGTATGTCGGCTGAGGATGCAAATGACAAAATCAGACGCAATCTACTATCTCCCATGAACAAAGAACACATCAGGAAGAGCTCCAAATCATGGACCCAAAACTAGTTGCGATTAACACGTTTGAAGAAGCTAAATGATAGAATAATCCGAAGCCATGAGGGAAGACTCAAGATGATCTATCTTTATTGCAAGTGACGGGGGCTTCCAAAGTAGCTTCTCAACTTGAGTAGATTGAATGCAACAAGTAACTTTGTCTTGCTCTGCATAGAATTTGTCATCTGTGAAATGCAGAATTCTATTGAAAATTGTTGAACTGGCAGCAAATTGATGGTCTAACAAATGAACGATGATCAACTCTAGCGGATAAGAGATTAAAGGTTAAAAAAAGAGGACATGGGCAACTACACTTGCACCAGAGTAAGACATGGGCAGTGGGGCAATGGCAGGTGACACATTAAACACTGAAAGGCAGAGCAATCAATCAATAACGTGAAGAATGCCATCTTTCTACTAAGTTCACAGGCTAAGCAACCTCTTCAGAGTACTTTCTCGGGTTTTCTTGATAAAAATTTCTAAGGGGAACCGGATTCATATGAATTCGGTTGAAGTTTGAGTATATGAACAGATTACAGAGAGTTTGAGTATGACAACCCAGAGTTGGTTGAAGCAAAGGCTACCATAAGTAAAGCCCATATTAACTTGGCCTTGGCAAAAAAAAATCTATATCAACTTACTTTGGGGAAGTTCTATAAAAAAAATAAAAAATAAAAAATCTTCCTTTGGGGCAAAAAAAATCTTCATCACCTCTTCAAAAGAAAAAATCTACATCAATTCTCGATGGGCGATAGATATCCTGTGTCAAAACTTGTTTTGTATATTAAAAGAAAACTACTTATCTTCATCTCTGAACTTAGTCACTGTTATGTCGGTCAACTACCTTTTGCGCAGAGTGGCAGTTTTGTAACTTCAAGCAATTAACATTATTGTTCTGCTTTCTAACTGCTTTGGCAATAAAATTATAAAACTATGATTGCATAAAATCTTCAATTATAAATTGGTTACTTGTGTTATTATTATTGTATTTGGTCATGTAATAAATGGTAGGACAATTTTCCCCTTTTATTTTCTTTCATCTCTCCACTTTCTTGTCCATCTGGAGGACTGATTTAAAAACTGAAGAGGCAGCAAGCTCCTGGTATGATATCTGATTGTAACTTCTGTTTTCTTCAATACCCAAAATTCCTTGTGGCAATATTATGCTTCCTGTAGTGTTTATTTTTGGCCTTTCTTTTCTGATGTCATAACTCTAATCAGAGTAGTTAGCTTTAATAGAATTGATGGTCTTTATGTTCTGAGATCTACTTGCAGATTGATGATGAAAATTGTTAGTTATTGGCTTCTTTTGTTTTAATCTTATGTTGGGTCTTTCTTCATATATTTGGAGCATTTGATACGAGATAGCTTTGAAAGACTTGCCCAGAATTTTTCCTGAACATGGAAAGGAAATGGTGATGTATAATAAATTCCCGATCATCATCTCTCTCATCATCAAATCAATCACGAAGTTCGTGTTTGTTGATTCCATTGACAAAAAACATAACTTTTCCTTTAATTTTCCGTCTGATTGGCTTCTTCTCCAATCACTAAAAGATTTAGCCTTCAACAGTGAGCAACTTGGAGTCTAGAAATCATCTGATGACTAACTGGTTGTCTTTTTTTTTTCCCTTTTTGTAAATTGCAGCATATTTGAATTAGGGCTGCCTTGCTTAAAGCTAAATAGAAGAGCTTTAAATCTGAGAGAATGATTTTTGCATTCTTTTTGTTGACGAATGTGACAGTTTGGCACACCAAGTCGAAAGATTTCTTGATATTTGCTGATCATCAATTGCCATGATTTGAGCTCTATTTCCTGGTGAACTCCTTATACAAATAAAATCTATGGATAATCAAGAACAAAACTCAGTATATTACTGCTGTGTTGCAAAAAGAAATAGAGTCATATATGTTTACAGCCGTGAAGATCAACAATTGGAGAGCATAGCAGCTATGAGCTTGGAGAGAGCACCACCTCTCCACATTTGGTACACTGAAACAGTGGGTAGACACACTATTGGGTTTCTTTCAGAAAAGGAGTACACTTATTTTGCCATTGTAGATAAGAATCTCCACAATGCAAAGTTGCTTCGATTTCTAGAGCACATGAGAGAAGAGTTCAAGAAAGCTTCCACAAAGAAATTGAGAAATAGCTTCTCATTCTCAAACAAGAGTCTCTTGCATGAAGAGCTTGTTCCTGCCATAAATAGATTGATTGCATCACTAGAGAACATCTCATATATAGAAGAACAAGATGCCAATGCCATGGCTAATGGTGCTTCAGACCCATGTACATCTACCAAAGCTCCTCTGTTGAGCAAGACTAGCCGGCATGAAAAGAAAAAGATGAAGGAAAGATCATGTGAAGGAAGAGGAGCTAATGGCATAGAAGAGAATGGAAACATCAAGATTGATATAGACAGCAATGAAGCCACCAACCAAGGTGTTGTCTCATCCATGTCATTGCAGAAGAGCTTGAGCTCTAGCAGGGTCAGTGGGCAACAAGTAGCTAGAAGAGTTTGGTGGCGCCATGTCTGGATTGTTCTCACCCTTGATGTGGTGGTTTGCTTGATCTTGTTTGGAGTTTGGTTGGGAGTTTGCCAAGGTTTTAGATGCCTCACTTCTTGATAGAAGAGCACCCAAGAGGATTTTGGGTCTTATGTGTTGAGTGATATATCAGTTTTGTATCGTTTGTAAAGCTCTGTTGTTCATACATTTCAGTGAGTCTTGCTGCAATGGTGCCCAATAGTCTCGGTAAGTATTTGGATTACTGAATAAGATGTTTTGACAGATTGCGTTGTATATAGATACAATCAATCATACAGTGATGTTTCAGATATCTTCATTATTTGCTTTCCATTACTAGTCCAAGAGAATTATGTAGAAGAAGAATGCATTCTTCAAATTACTAAGTATTTCCAAAACAAAAAAAGCCATCTTTTAAAAAAGCCTTTCAAAAAGCAGCTAATATTGTATTAAAAAATTCTATATAATGTTTCTTTACAAAAAATGTAATAAAATTAAGATGTCGGCCATGATTTTTAAAAATTAAAATCTATTGATTTTTTTAAACTATATATCGTTGGTTTGGAAAAAAGAAAAAAAATTAATCTTATTTCACATGAAATAATAAGCCAATCGTTCTGCTTTTTTCATATTCATTCATTTAAGGGTATTAATACCTCAATCAAACTTAAATTCGTTTAATGTGCAGAACCAAGTAAACGAACTAGAGCATACTCTCTTCAACCCAACTCCATTCGACTTGAAGTTTGACATTGTACATTAAATACAACATTTTATACTTTTTAGTACAATCAATTAGCTAAAACATTAAGAAAATAAATAAAACTATGTTTAATGATGATCTTATAATAGTTTGAGTTTAAATTTGCTTTAAGAGCTTACTACTACATAAAACCCAAGCATATCGGAACATGCAAGCATTCAGTCACATGAAAAATCTCTTAACACCTTGACATCATTTTAGTGGAAAAATAAATTAATTGGCGTATAGTTGATCCATAATTAAACTGTTTTATCCTTCAAAATTAATTTTATTTTAAATGAAATTATTTTTTTTGTATTTGACTGCTTAAAGATTATTTAACTCAAACTTAAAAATTAACTAGCCAAAGATCAACGCGATGTTCAAAATACAATTAAATTTTATTAATATATGTATTATATATTGATAATGTACTAAATTAATTATTAAAATATTACTAATTTATATTTTTAAATATTAAATTGTTGCTAATTATTATTTTAAATAAAAATAATGAACATGTATTTTTATTTAACAAAAAATTGTTTGTTACTAGAATACTATGGTTGTATACAAATATTAAAAGAAATTTTAATTTTATGTAAAAAAGAAGTAATAATTTTAATTGAGAAGGTATAAATAAATGAAAATTTTAAAATTGAGTAAAATTTTAATAATTAAATATAATTTATCAATTTTTAATATTTTTAATTCGAATTGAAGTTTAGTCTAAGTTTTCCCCCAATCAATAACAATAAATAAATAAAATCATAACTTATATAAAATTTTAAATTAAATATAGATTATTAAGTAACAAATTTATTTCAAATACTATATATGATTATAAGGACATAGATAAAATTAACCAATTTATTTAGTATTTCTAAATTGATGAGATTTATACTTTAAAGTTTTCTTAATAATATATCGTAATATTAATTATATATAATTAAATAAGCATTAATAAACCATATAAGTATTGTGGGTTGATAATCAACTCCAATTCACACAAAAAAAATGTAAAAACATGATGAGAATGAAAAAAATTAAATGCTTTTATATGAGTCCTAATTACCTGTGCCCATGACCGAAAAATTTCTTATGCTTGAAACTAATTTGAGTCATGTGATCATATGGAAGGGGTATATTAAATCCAAATTAAAAGAAAAAATCTTCCCCAGCTTCTCCCCCCCCCCTGATACCAATGGCTGACAGATAGTAGTAAAATCTAGCCAAGATTAGGCCAAACCTGGTTATTTAGATCTAAATAAGGCCAACTAAACTTATTATCACCGACGGCGGCAAGGTCTACCCAGCCTTGATCTAGCCACCCCCTATAGATAGGATCATGTCTATCACCACCGCTGAGAGTGGGAAGGGGGTTTAGGGGGGTGATTTTTTTTAAAAGCTGAAACTAATCTAACCTCTCCTTGTAATTAAACCGTACGAGTCAATTTGGGGTGGGAAATCTTTTCATTGGATAGTCAAATTTAAACACAGCTAAATTTGAGTCATTCATTCACCCGTATATATATATATATATATATATATATATATATATA